>JAVGWX010000008.1:29167258-29444758 GCA_036924085.1 Ariolimax columbianus
TGATGTTCTCAGCCAGGGTAACGGACGCTTTTAGAACTTCCAAATCCGGTGTACCAATCAGCATGGGCGGCATGTTACTAAAGGCTCGCATAATGGTGGAAATGACTAGAGTTGCAGGCGACATGATTCGGGAAGTCGTATTGGCTGACGACTGTGCCGTGAATAGCAACTCAGGATCAAGCTACGGAGCAGCGCATAAGTTGTGGCGGTCAGCGATCCAAAGCTGATTGAAAGCGTCACTACCAGTCACCCAGAGCAGCCAAGACCCTTCTCTGCCTTCACCTGGTGATCCTGAATAAACAGGCTGCAATAGGGCAGACTGACTAAGGGGAAGGGATCGAAGAGGGAAGGCTTACCCGGTACCCACAAAGGCCTGCTGAAGTCGAATGTGTCGGATCGAAAAGTGCAAATATCGGAGTCAAGCTGTAAACTAAGACACAGCTCGCTCCGTTCTCCGGACTACATCCTGCCCCTTGCAAAAACCCTTTCAGGGTTTACTAGCAGGAGTTTAAGAACGAACGACGAAGAAGAAGAACAGCAACTCAGTGCCAGAAATGGAGGAATGGGCCGACCGGCTCTCTGCTCCGTGCGACAATTTAGGACTGGTCATAAACGTCTAGCCAACTCCCGGTACAACACAAACACTGCCAAGTCTCTCTCTCTCTCTCTCTCTCTCTCTCTCGCTCTCTCTCTCTCTCTCACACACACACACACACACATACAAATACATTCAAAGATATAAACACACACATTTTAAGAAAATCATTTTTCTTGACATTATTTATGTATTGCCTCCTCCCCCACCCCAATCAAAACAATAATGGGTTTACTGTATTGTTACGTTTGTAACATTATGACCTCGATAATTATTATATGAAAATAAGGTCAGATCGATGGCTCTTCCATCCTCCCGTGTAAATATAATTGGGAGCACTCTGGATTGTCGCCATTGCACTTTATCTGTATCGCTAAAATATTAACTACATCATAAATACGTCATACGCTTGGGCTTGTCTGCCTTCTAACTTCGACGGTTAATGTCCAAAACGTGTATGTCACAGGGCCTAGGTGCATCCGTCTTGCCTTTATCATTTGTTATGAAATTTATTTCACCGTTTCAAGCCTACATTTTTTAGAAATGATCTTCCTGTTATCCACCAGGACAGAGGAGGAGGAGACTAATGCATGGTCAGGCAAACATACTTCTGATCAGCCCCGTTCAAGATCCATTAGGGAACAGGATGGGAGAGAACAAGATTAGAAAGATAGATAAGGAAAGGGACCTAGGGGTTATAATAGAGTAGGGTTATCGAAAAGGCACGACAAACTGCGTTAGATGCCTTCCCACCTTTCTACCCTGCGGATTACATGTTTACGGAAAGGCTTCGGTGGTAACCCTGAGGCAAAATCTGCATCCTATGCGATCTCCAGTCGTCTCGATAAATGTCTTGCTACTGGCAAAAGGTAGCTTAGGCTCTGTGAGTGAGGTTGACAAAAGGCGCAGTTTCTTCCTCACCTTAATCCAAATCTCCGCGCAAGACACCCATTTCAGTGGACACAGCAAGAGATACGACTGCCCATACGGCTGAACAAAGAGAGTAGTCTTCATCACTTGCGATGGACAACTATCACAGGAAAGGTGAGTGAACAAGTTCAGGTAGCAGTGGAAAAGGCAAATGCAATGTTAGGTATGATAAAAAGAAATATTAAACATAGGAACAAGGAAGTGATAGTCAAACTGTATAAAGCATTAGTTAGACCTAGATTGGAGTACTGTGTACAGGTGTGGAGTCCGTATCGTAGAAGGGATATAAATATGCTGAAAAGAATACAAAAAAGAGCGACAAAGCTGATAGTGGGATTCCAGATTTACAGTTATGAGGAAAGACTCAGAAAAGCCGGCCTACAGTGTCTAGAAGAGAGAAGAATTCGAGGTGACTTAATACAGGTTTATAAGATGATCAGAGACATGGATAAATTAGACTAGAACAAGTTTCTTTTAAAATATAGCCACCGACAAGAACAAGAGGGCATAGCTACAAGTTGACTAAAGAGAGGTCCAGATTAGATATTAGGACATTTTTTTTGGGGGGTCAGAGAGTGGTGAATGCTTGGATTGCATTGCCACGGGAAGTAGTGGAGGCAAGGACAGTTAATGCATTTAAGAATAAATTGGATCCGCATAGCTTTTAGAGCAAGGTGATGTAAATGAAACTGGGTGTATTCAGACTCTGCAGAGCCTTCTAAACCAGTATAAAGGCGTTACATTAAGATATACTGGCCGAGACCCCCACCTCGACTTTTTCTTCTACTTCTCTATGGAAACGGGCTGTTTTTATGGCGGATGGCTAACGAGGTTAGGGATTGACGTGATCCGCGTAGTAGTGAGCAACACGCCGTCGCAGGAGCCAGTCGCAGGGCAACCACCCGGAGGACCCCAGTCCACCTTCATAAGCACGCTCGGGATGTGAGGCCTGCTACTACACGTAACGCCCTTAACTTAACTTAACGTAACGTCTTTATACTTGTTTAGAAGACCCTGCAGTGTCTGTATACAACCAGTTACATTTACATCACCTTGCTCTAAAAGCTATGCGCATCCAGTTTATTCTTAAATGCATTAACTGTCCCTGCATCCACTACCTACCCTGGCAATGCATTCCAAGCAGACACCACTCTCTGACTAAAAAAATATTTCCTAATATCTAATCTGGACCTCTCTTAGTCAGCTTGTAGCTATGCCCTCGTGTTATTGTAGGTGGCTGTATTTTAAAAAACCTTGTTATAGTCTAATTTATCCATTCCTCTGATCATCTTATAAACCTGTATTAAGTCACCACGAATTCTTCTCTCTTCGAGACACTGTAGGCCGGTTTTTCTGAGTCGTTCCTCATAACTGTAATTCTGGAATCCCACTATCATCTTTGTCGCTCTTGTTTGTATTCTTTCTAGCATGTTTATATCCCCTCTATGATAAAGACTCCACACCTGTACACAGTACTCCAATCTAGGACTAACTAAAGCTTTATACAGGTTGACGATCACTTCCTTGCTCCTATGTTTAATATTTCTTTTTATCATCCCTAACATTGCATTTGCCTTTTTCACTGCTACCTTAACTTGCTCACTCACCTTTCCTGTATACTCTATTATAACCCCTAGGTCCCTTTCCTTATCTATCTTTCTAATATTGTTTTCTCCCATTCTGTAATTATGTTCCATATTGGATCTACTGCTTATCAGAGGCGTGGCCACAAACATGACACACTAGAGACTGCACTTCTCCTACATGGAGTAGTAAAACAGTAGGCAGATGAGATGAGGATGAGATGAGGATGCGAAGTAGCACTTGCCTTGGACATTCTGCACGGCATCCTTAGTTAAGCACCAACCAAGAACAACCAACTTAGATTAATCAGGGATCAAGATGCTGAGCTGCAATGGTCAGCGACTCATAGCTGACTGCTAGCGTCAGGGCCAGCGAACAAAAGCTGCCAAGACCCTTCTACACCTTCTCGCGATGATCCCGGATAACAGGCTGCAGCAGGGCAGACTGGCTAAGGAGAAGGGATCGAAGAGGGAATGCTAACCCGGTACTCAAAAAATGCTTGGTTAAGTCGGATGTTGGACCCAAAGGTGCAAATATCGCAGTCTAGCTGTAAACTACCACACAACGCATTCTGTTCTCTGGACTACATTCTGCTACTTAAGCCCTTTCAGTGTTTGGTAGTGGGAGATTGAGAATGAACGAAGCCAACTAAGCCGAAATTAATCATAATTGTTCACAGAAATCATCCTTTACTAGCGGGGGAATATCGATTTTTCACAAGGAAAAGACTTTTGTGTTTTTGGGCAAGCCCTCGCGGATGTTCAACTGCTAGAGATTGAGAAAGCCTTAGACGAAACAAAAGCCGAAAGACGGGCAGTGCTGCAGTGAGTACAATCAGAAAAGAGGAAGCATGAAAGTTAGCATAAGACGAAGCAACACGAAAGAAAAAATAACAAACAATCACCTATCAGGTAAAGAAGACCAATTCCAAGCTATAAGGAACGTCGACTAAAGGAGAGACAACTATCACTGTCTTGATCCAGCGAATCAAGTTTGCCTGTTCCGCGTGAAAACGGAACATAAAAGATTGAATAATCAGTTACACAGACTAAAATTAGTCTCATCACGCAGCTCAGACATCCGGAGATAGCCTACAAGACTGTAATATAACCTACAAGACTGTAATGTAGCCTACAAGACGGTAATATAACCTACAAGACTGTAATATAACCTACAAGACTGTAATATAACCTACAAGGCTGTAATATAACCTACAAGACTGTAATATAACCTACAAGACTGTAATATAGCCTACAAGACTGTAATATAGCATACAAGACGGTAATATAACCTACAAGACTGTAATATAACCTATAAGACTGTAATATAACCTACAAGACTGTAATATAACCTACAAGACTGTAATAAAGCCTACAAGACTGCACTGGGCTTAGGAAAGTTCGTAGTGATCCACGGAGGCGAATCTCCTCACAAAACTATTTCCGGGCCTTGAAGAACTCTTTAACCATGACCTACTTTAGATACGCCGTCTGACTCACCGGGAAAACCCCTTGAAACGTTACATTCTATCACCGACTAAATAACGGAACTCGCATTATGCCAAGGTTTATAATCAATCCACGCTCCACACAGAGAAATAAAACAAATTCGCGGTACAAAACACCGTTCAGAGTGATCATTTCACGGAATCCTGCCCTGAAAATAACTTCAAATCCATCTTGGTTTCCCGAAGACGCCATTATAGTTGCACTGATAGTTGACACATGCCAGTTCCGTTTTTTAATCAACCGTGAAATGTGACGTTTCAAGGAGATTTATCCATGAGTCAAAAGGCCTTTATCTACAGCAGGGGATTGCTGTAGTGAAGAGGTTCAGGCGCTCGCCTCTCACAGTGATGAACGGAAACGGTGTGTGATCAAATAGCGCAAGTTTCTCACGGGAGGTAAGACCAGAGTGCCTGCATCCTGAGTTACCTACAGCAGTCTCGACCAATAATCTTGCCACTGATCCAAGGTAACTCGGGTCAAGAGAGTCGGATATATGACCAGCGCATAATCTTCCTCACTATAATCCAAATACAGCGCACATCACATTATTAAGACACACCCCTCTAATGTTGTGCCATCATAGCTTACGATGGGCAGTAACAACAGTATTCTCTGCTCTAACTGTGCAACCTTTATCCAACGAACTGGTCTTCGCGTGTAAACATGAAAAATTGTGGCGAACAAGAGGAAGAAGAATAGAAAAATAAAGTAAGAAGAAGAAAGAAGGGTGAAGAACAAGTGGACTTTTTTTGGCCTCCCAACTGGACTAAATCTAGTCTGTCTATTTTTTATGTAAGGTCGTTGTGATTTACGCTCTGTGTTAACAATGTCTAGACTATATTGATTGATTTATTCAGCTTGTCTGTCACTCCAAAATGGACAAGGCCTCCACTACGCCTGACCCAGGAAGCATGTATCCGCGCATTTTAAGTGGTAGTTTCTTATAGCAGTCGCTTTAAGCGATAATGTTGCTAGCCCCATTTACAACCCTCTTTACTCCCACTTTACAACATGCTTGGAAAGTTACAGTGGTCGGTATCTTATCGACGTAAGTACCACTCGGATGAGACGTATATTGAGTGACAGAGAATTAAAGGGTTTAGCGTAACTTTGCCTAGTCTTTTCCATTTGTTGACGCATAGGTTCAACACTGCGTTTGGCTCCTCTAACCAGCTTTTAGAAAAGCCTGCCTCCAGTCAATTGCGCTGCGCTTGTATATATCTATCTTCAGTCCACTTATGTCGTTAGACGTCGTGGGGAGGGGCGACCTGCTTTGTTTCATTTTTTTTTGGTAGGTGAAAATCTAGTGGTGACTTGCCAGATCAATCCCAGAATCCGTTAGACTCTGGAATATACGATCGCCTATTTTTGAGACTGGTGAAGGTAAAAGCGTAAATTAGAGTGAGATAGACTCACAGCCTGTCAGGCGACATCTAAGCCACTCCGCTAACCACATAACCAAGACCATACAGTCCCCTTTTTTTTGCGACATATTCTTTGTGGGGTGAGAATCCCTAGAATAATTTTGAGTAGATTTTAACTTGAATTTTTCCCGAGCAGCGGCCGTTTGGCCTACTCTCTTCGATTTCCAACTGCTAAGGTATTTTTAGCGTGCGCGCCACTGCACACGGGTGTCTGATCTCACTACCCAGAGATCAGGAGAAATATTTACCGGATGATCCAGGTAAAAAAAATTACGATGTCTCCACCGGGTTTTGAACCCGCCAGCTCCACCACCCGAGGCGAACACCTTACCACGAGACACTGCCCACACCCCCTTCCCCACCGCTTTTACAGCAATGGTATTTACATGGGGAGATTTCTAGCCCCATTCACAACCTTCTTTAGTTGCATCTTATGACATAAACAAAAGGAAAGGGTTGACGTTTTCCGTTTATTTTCAGAACTACTAACTGTGCTTTAATAGCTTGGAGAGGATTGAAGACGAAGTCAGGGTCAGGCGAAATATATTGATCAGGCTATGTTAGTTAGGGTCAGGTGAAATATATTGATTAGGCTATGTTAGTTAGGGTCAGGTGAAATATATTGATTAGGCTATGTTAGTTAGGGTCAGGTGAAATATACTGATTAGGCTATGTTAGTTAGGGTTAAGCGAAACATATTGATTAGACTATGTTAGTCAAGGTCAGGTGAAATATATTGATTAGACTATGTTAGTCAAGGTCAGGTGAAACATATTGATTAAAGTATGTTAGTTAGGGTCAGGTGAAACATATTGATTAGACTATGTTAGTCAAGGTCAGGTGAAACATATTGATTAGACTATGTTAGTCAGTGTCAGGTGAAACATACTGGTCAGACTATGTTCGTTAGTGTTAGGTGCAACATACTGATTAGACTATATTAGTTAGGGTGAGGTGAAACATATTGATTAGACTATGTTAGTCAAGGTCAGGTGAAACATATTGATTAAAGTATGTTAGTTAGGGTCAGGTGAAACATATTGATTAGACTATGTTAGTCAAGGTCAGGTGAAACAAACTGATTAGACTATGTTCGTTAGGGTCAGGTAAAACATACTGATTAGACTACGATAGTCAGGGCCATGCGAAACAAATTAATCAAACTATGTAAAAAGTATTCTATAGTCATCTGGATACATTGTCCTTTCCATTTACTTGATCCACTGTTATCATATAGTAACGAATGCAGCCAAGGTAATATAAACACATGTGCACGTAGCAGAAACTTGGAGAACGACAAAGGCAATACAGAGGAAACTCCAGTCGTTCGTCAATAAAAGGTCTGCGGAAGATAATGGGTATAGACTGAAAAAAACATAAAGTGAAAACAAAATTATAAATACGAGGCGTGTTCAAATGAAACTGGACCTAACTGCACCAAGTGAACATGCGAACGATGCACATGATGACGCTACTTCTGGTGTAAACAGCACATACTTACCGTCAAGTTTGCAAAATTTCGTTATCCTCAGACTCATAGTTTCCTCAGCAGACCCTTGAAAACATGACGAGTGTGATACGGAATCCGCCCAGAGTTGATCAGTGAGCGGTGATTCGGTTTATAACAGCTGAAGGATGTCGACCAGTTGACATTCATCGCAGAATGCAGGCAGTGTATGGTGACAAAAGTGTGTCGAACGTAAGCTCCGGCGACCCTCCACCCGACTTGCTGCATCAATTTTTGCGATGGCATCTTCTGACGCAACAAACTTGGTCTCGGAAGATCTTTCGTTAACTCACTTTCTTCTTTAAACATCGTTGTCCAGTTCTTTACTGTTGTCTTCGATACACTTTTATCACCATACACTGACTGCGTTCTGCGATGAATGTCAACTGGTCGACATCTTTCAGCTGTTAGAAACCGTATCACACCCGCATGTTTTCAATGATCTGCTGAGGAAATTATGAGTCTGAGGATATAAAATTTAG
Source organism: Ariolimax columbianus (assembly GCA_036924085.1). Classification (NCBI taxonomy): domain Eukaryota; kingdom Metazoa; phylum Mollusca; class Gastropoda; order Stylommatophora; family Arionidae; genus Ariolimax; species Ariolimax columbianus. Next base: position 29,175,289 of record JAVGWX010000008.1, read on the forward strand.
AAAACTGGACGGTTGGTATATGCTGTGTACATCAGAAGTGATGTCATCATGCACATCGTACGTAAGTTCACTTGTTGCACTTTGGTCCGGTTTCATTTGAACACGCCTCGTATATCCAGTTGTGCCACGATGACAGTGTAAATGCATCCTTTCACTCTTTCTCTATCCCCATTCAATCATTCTGAAATACAAAATGTTCAAGTGAAAGCTCTCCCACCTTTATCTTTCATTAAACTCAATTTAAGCATGTTGGCAATGCCATCTCTCTAAAATACGAGAAGGACCTCTCCTACGTCAGCTTTGGGGCAAAAATAAATTAATTGTTTTTGATGACATGCCAGGTTGACAGCCAGGCGAATCAGCGTCCTACTCTAATAATAGATTGCACACACGCATCTAAAAACTACACTACAACTGGCCCGATTGATTACAGAGAATGCTCTGTGTATTGCAGACGAGGATATGCCAACTGCCACACTTAGATCATGTTGTTAAAGTATTGTCTAACCTCTCTAGCATAGCAGACTACACCATAAGGGTTTCCACACCCTTAACATGGGCATAAATCCTGCAGAAAGTCATCTGGGTTGAGCAGAAAGCTCTAGAAACAATACCCTGTACACGAATACTGGATTGGATGAATAAATGTAACATATTTTATAAGTCAGGCACAATATAGGGTTCTGGGTGGTCTCGAGATAAGACGTCGGCCTCGGGTACTGGACATCGCGGGTTTAAATCACGGTGGAGATCGCGATCTTTTCACGTGGACTTTCTGGTATTTCCCTGGATCTTTGGGTAGCAGAGATCGGACGCCCGTGTCCAGTGTCGCACACGTTAAAAATCCCTCGGTAGTTGGAAATCGAAAAGAAAAGACTTAACAGTCGCTGCCCGGCCACAATTCGAAATTATGTTAACAATTTACCCAATCCATTACGGGATCCTCGCCGGTGCTGCGGAGTTCGTGCACTGTGTTGCGGTTCTCCAAAAGTATGGATCAGAATAGAGCACTTATATGTAAAACGGTGTGCAATGACGCTGGTTCTTCAACTAAACTAATCTTAAGACAAATCACGAAGCTGATTGGCCACCATACGTTACCTCATAATCAAGCTAAAAGTAGATATGTTAAGATCTCCCTGGACGAATTAAACGTTCTATTTATTGGTCCAGGAAGCAGCGGAGAGTTAATGGCTGCAATACAAAAATTCACAATCTAGAACGAACTTTTATGATACCTTTGAGCAAGTCTATTGTTTCTTGTTTCATTTGAAACAATTCATTTTAATATGAACGGAGATCCAGTCAAGCACAGCGATGATCATGGTCGCCCTGACCAGACTGCGAATAATCTGGAATGATAAGAACTATATATTTATCTTCGGTCTACGTATGTGCTTAGACGTCGTGGGGAGGTACGACCTCCTTTGTTTCATATTTTTTTGGCAGACAATAATCTAGTGGTGACTTTCCAGATCATTCCCAGCATCTTTTAGCCCCTGGAATATATGATCGCCTATTTTTGAGACCAGTGGAGGTGGGAACGTAAATTAGAGCAAGGTAGACCCCGCAGCCTGTCAGGCGCCATCTAAGCCGCTCGGCTAACCATATAACTAAGTATATTCAATCCAGTATATACTACAGTAAAACACAAGACCATTAGCCTTAAATCGAAGCTACCTTTAATGTATGCAATAGTCACGTCGGTACACCTCTACTGGCGTGAGACTTTGACAGCTGCCCTAGAACTTACAATTTGCGCAATGGAAATGAGAAGCTTGCGAAAATTTCTTGGCATTTCATATCTGGATCGCGTTACAAACGACTGTTCTTGAAATTGTTAGGAAGGCGTTAGGCCAGTATAAAAAAACATATTGACTTTAGTAAAAACACGAAAATTGTCATGGTATGGACATATATCACGGTCGGTGGGGCTGACCAAGACCGTCCTGCAAGGCACTGTGCCTGGGAAACGGGGGAGAGGGAGACCAAAAAAGAGATGGGAGGACAACATAAAAGAGTGGACGGGAAGGTCTATAGCTGAAACTAACACCCTGGCGAAAAATCGAGACGTGTGGCGGGAACTGGTTCGACAAACTGCAATAACGTTGCCTCAGCGACCTTCTAGGTTACGGGACTGATGATGATGATTTTAATATTATTATTATGTAATGCAAATGAAACGATAGTGGGACCATCTCAGATTCTATTGATTTTCCAACCAGAACGAGCGCAGACAATAGGCAGTTCACTTGTGTTTAGCCAAAAGCAAGTTCATTTGTTTTTAGGCATAATGGAGTTAAACGGGATAGGAAGATTGACGAGGAGAGAGGCCCTCGAGATGATTTCTATGACCCTGCCACAAGTAAAGAATGCGATTATTTCTGTATAACTTCTTGTAATTTTACATCTTCTTTTCCGTCTGTTTCTTCTGAGCCCTTTGAGGAAGTCATTAATTGTCTCTTTTATTCCCCGAATCATAGAATGGTTTCCGGAAGAGAATTGTGTAAGTTCTGTTTTATTCTTCAGATATGACTTCAGTGTACTTCGGACATACATATAGGTGTTCTGTATGTCTCAGCGAATGGATACGGGTGTGCTACGGGTGGTTCATGTTGCTCATTGGATGTACACACTCCTACTTAGTCATTTCATGCGCCCCACTCTGCTCGAACCAGCTTGATGTCAAAGCTCCTAAATCTGTGAATTGCAGATTCGTATATTTTTGTGTCGTTTTTCCAACAGACTGCTATTGATAGACTTCAAAATATCACTCATATCCATGGATAAACTGTCTAGGTCGTGCTGGGGGTTCAGGGCAATGAAATAGCTGACATTTTGGCGTTAAAAGCTCCCACCATGGACACATTAGTGATGGATAGATGTGCCATTTTGAAATAAATCAACGACCGTTGGTTGAATCAGGACACCGGGGATCAAGATGCTGAGCAGCGCATGAGCTGCAGTGATCAGCGACCCATAGGTGACTGCTAGCGTCAGGGCCAGCGAACCAGAGCTGCCAAGACCCTTCTACACCTCCACGCGGTGATCCTGGATAACAGGCTGCAGCAGGGCAGACTGGTTAAGGAGAAGGAATCGAAGAGGGAATGCTAACCCGGTACTCAAAAAATGGTTGCTGAAGTCGGATGTGTTCGACCGAAAGGTGCAAATATCGCAGCCAAGCTGTAAACTACAACACAACGCATTCCGTTCTCTGGACTACATTCTGTTACTTAAGCTTTTTCAGGGTTTGGTAGCGGGAGATTGAGAACGAACGAACGAACGAAGAAGAAGAAGAAGAAGAAGAAGAATCAGGGCACAGAAATAGATGAATCTGCAATCCACAGACTGCATCATTTCGACATTAAACTAGGTTCGAGCAGAGTGGGGCGCATGAGAGGGAGGAGAATAACTGTGTACAACCAGCCGGCTACAGAGACCATTAGCATCCAGACACTTCACAATTTACTGAGAGAGACCTATGAGTATGTCCAGAATGCAGTGATGTCGATTATTAGAAACAGAACATTAACGTCTATCCATACTAATTTGTTTAGATTTGGCTCATCAAGCCTCCTTCGAACTCATGCGGACAGTCCATAATTGGTGCTGGTGAAGTCAGGATGTCGGCTGTGACGTTGTCCTAACCCCAGCATTGATAGGACAGTAGATCCACACCTGCCTCTGTAGGGTTGAGACTTCTACAGCCGTCATTCACACCTGCCTCTGTAGGGTTGAGACTTCTACAGCCGTCATTCACACCTGCCTCTGTATGGTTGAGACCTCTACAGCGGTCATTCACACCTGCCTCTGTAGGGTTGAGACTTCTACAGCCGTCATTCACACCTGCCTCTGTAGGGTTGAGACCTCTACAGCCGTCATTCACACCTGCCTCTGTAGGGTTGAGACTTGTACAGCCGTCATTCACACCTGCCTCTGTAGGGTTGAGACTTCTACAGCCGTCATTCACACCTGCCTCTGTAGGGTTGAGACTTGTACAGCCGTCATTCACACCTGCCTCTGTAGGGTTGAGACTTCTACAGCCGTCATTCACACCTGCCTCTGTATGGTTGAGACCTCTACAGCGGTCATTCACACCTGCCTCTGTAGGGTTGAGACTTCTACATCCGTCATTCACACCTGCCTCTGTAGGGTTGAGACTTCTACAGCCGTCATTCACACCTGCCTCTGTATGGTTGAGACCTCTACAGCGGTCATTCACACCTGCCTCTGTAGGGTTGAGACTTCTACATCCGTCATTCACACCTGCCTCTGTAGGGTTGAGACTTCTACAGCCGTCATTCACACCTGCCTCTGTAGGGTTGAGACTTGTACAGCCGTCATTCACACCTGCCTCTGTAGGGTTGAGACTTCTACAGCCGTCATTCACACCTGCCTCTGTAGGGTTGAGACTTGTACAGCCGTCATTCACACCTGCCTCTGTAGTATTGAGATATCTACAGCTGCCATTCACTCCTGCCTCTGTAGGGTTGAGACCTCTACAGCTGTCATTCACACCTGCCTTTGTAGGGTTGAGCCTCTACAGCTATCATCCACCCATGCCTTAGGCTGACATTCTGTGGTTGATGATTGGCATCCTGTCAGTCTCGAGAGACAATGGACTTCACGCTATAGAGATGACAGTCAGTTGTTGCCCTAACTCTAGCCGTAATCGTGTGTAGTCAGCATCTTGTCCTCCCCTGCCTACAGACCAACACATGAAACCTGCCTCTAGCCAGGTCTGCCTTTGGCAAGTTCCTCCCACTTGCAGGTGTTCATATCCAACTCCATCAGGTCACGCTTGCAAACATCTTTGTAGCGGAGGAAGGGTCTTTTTTTTTTACGCTTGCCCGTGGTCAGCTCTCCGTAAATGATATCTTTTGGTATTCGTCCATTCTTCCTTCTGCACACGTGATCAAGCCACCGCAAGCGGCTCTCGTCTAGGATCGTAACTAAGCTGACAATCTTTGTACGGTCCAACACTGCTTTCTTAATCACTTTGTCACTTCATGAAATTCCAAGTATTCGTCTCAGGCAGCGCATATGAAAAGCATTTAGCCTTTTTTCTTGTGAGGCATACATAGTCCATGTTTCGCTGCCATAGAGCAGGGTACTAATCGCACATGATCTGTACCCAGCAACCTTTGTGGAGATGGTCAGCATGTTGTTATTCCACACTCTCTGTGAGAATCTGGCAAGTGCTGATGAGGCTATTCCTAATCGCTTATCCAGCTCTGCGTCCAGTGAAAGGTTGTCGGTGATGATAGATCCGAGGTAGTTGAAGTGATTTACAACCTTCAGATTTGTATCGTTTAAGACAATGTCTGGTGGATCTGCACCCTGAACCATCACTTTCGTCTTTTGTACGCTGATGGTGAGTCAAAACAGGTTACATGATTTTGCCAACCTATAAATGAGGATCTGTAATTTGGCTTCTGTGTGGGCGACCAGGACTGCATCGTTTGTGAAGAGCATATCCCGAATGATAGTCTCCCTTCTCTGACTTTTTTCTCGCATTCTGGTTAGATTGAATAGTCTCCCATCTGACCTAGTATGCACAAAGACCCCTTATGTGGCAGTTCAAAAGCCGTGTCCAAGTACGATGGCAAAGAAAATGCCGAATAGAGTCGAAGCCAGGACACAGCCTTGTTTTAAATCCGCAGTTAATGTCGAAGACCTCCGATTCCTGATCGTCATGCAGCACTGTACCTTTGATGCTCACATGAAAAGACTTAATTTTGCTCAGTAGTTTAGGTGGGCAGCCGCCTTTAGGCAATACTTTAAAAATACCCTCTCTGTTTACTAGGTCGAATGCCTTGATGAGGTCAATGAAAGCAAGAAATAGTGGTCTGTGTTGTTCTCTGCATGTATCTTGCAATTGTCTCAGTGAAAAGACCACATCAACGGTGGACCATCAGGCGCGAAAACCAGGCGGAGACTCCCTATCGGCCAGCTTTCCCAGTCTGCTCAGGATGATGCGAGCATACACTTTGCCTACGGCGTTGAGGAGCGATATGCCCTGTAATTGTTGTAGTCTCCTCTGCCTCCCTTGTTTTTGTAAAGGGTGATTATGTTCACGTCTTTAATGTCCTGTGATACGGCCCTCTCATCCAAACACTGGCAGATATGTTCGTACATGTATCGAAGAAGTACGTTCCCCCCGCATTTGATGATTTCTGCTGGAATCCCATCCCTACCTGGTGCCTTTCCCACTGGCATGCCCTCGATAGCTTTTTACAAATCGCGTATTCTCGGTTCATCTTTTTGCCCTTCTGTACCTACCCAAATAAGGACTAACAATCTTCTTCGAGGTTCGTCCGGAAAAGGCCATTTGAGGCGTTGTGTCGTAGTTTACAGCGAGACTGCTTCTTCTTCTCCTTCTTCTTCTCCTTCTTTTTCTTCTTCTTCTTCTTCTTCTTTTCCTTCTTTTTCTTCTTCTTCTTCTTCTTCTTCTCCTTCTTCTTCTTCTTCTTCTTCTTCTTCTCCTTCTTCTTCTCCTTCTTTTCCTTCTTCTTCTTCTTCTTCTTCTTCTTCTTCTTTTTCTCCTCCTTCTTCTTCTTCTTCTTCTCCTTCTTCTTCTTCTTCTTCTTCTCCTTCTTCTCCTTCTTCTTCTTCTTCTCCTTCTTCTTCTTCTTCTTCTTCTCCTTCTTCTTCTTCTCCTTCTTCTTCTTCTTCTTCTTTTTCTTCTTCTTCTTTTCCTTCTTCTTCTTCTTTTCCTTCTTTTTCTTCTTCTTCTTCTTCTTCTTCTCCTTCTTCTCCTTCTTCTTCTCCTCCTTCTTCTTCTTTTCCTTCTTTTTCTTCTTCTTCTTCTTCTTCTTGTTCTTTTCCTTCTTCTTCTTCTTTTCCTTCTTTTCCTTCTTTTTTCTCTTCTTTTCCTTCTTCTTCTTCCTCTTCTTCTGCGTTCGTTCTCAATCGGTTCGGCCTCAGTTTGAATGTCTACGAGGATGACTGCCCCTGTTAAAGTCGTCTCAGACACTCAACGCTACACTCAATACTTCCATCCCCATTCTCATACTGGGATTTGCTGTTCTGTATAACCCACTCCTCTCAGCAATAATCTAGCCTCTCAAGATCCACAATAGAACCACCGCTACTCAGATCGTGTTATCAGGCTACTAAGTGCAACAGACAATTCCGGGCTCAGATTGGCTCATTAAGCCATCCTCGAACGCATGCGAACAGTTAAGGTTGACAAAGTGGTCCCCATCGATCACAATGGACGAACAACACATGAGTCAAATAAGGGTATGATGTATTTCTTCTATGGTAGAAAGCTTTCCAGCTCATGGTCGTACATATCTTGTCAAATGCTTCTGAGTTTATAAGAAAACTTTAGAAACAAAAGTCCGTATCTGATAGACATAACGTTAAAATAAATACTATATTTATTGCATGCATTTGCTGGTTGACAAGGGGGATAATTTATTAGACTCAGTGATACAGTCCCCTTGTCCTTGCTGTTCCCGCACAGTGTGCAGACTAGATAATGTAAAGTTTTGATTGAAGATTCGAGATGAATTCGAAGAAAACTTCCAAACCTACTGACAAGGAGTACTGTTGGATTAACCCAGGATAAAATTGAAAACAACTAAGATAGAGACTTCTGGAACATGCGCACTGCAGTCCCGAATTAGCGCCGAGCGATTACTACATGTTTGGTGCACCAACATTAGAGACGATGTTGAGAAATAAGGAGAGATGTACTTGCAATAATAAATTGTTTTCTAGCTAGCATCTCATGGAAGAAAATAGACACCTGTGAGCTATTTATTGGCTTACCCTCGTATTTGTATATATATATATATATGAGAAGGAGATGTGGCCTGCGACAAAACATTGGTCCGGCATGGTACTTAAAGCCAGAAGACAGATGAGTTTAGACGGCATTTGGCTACCTGGCATAGGGCACATAATGGGCCTGAGTTAACACCAGGATTGCAGTATTAAATTGTGTATAACCCTTCAACTCCCCGCAAAGCATAGGTCCTCAGCAAATACTCGCCAAATCTTGCTGTCATACGCCATCCTGTCATACGCCATTCTGTCATACGCCATCCTGTCATACCCACCCCTCCGCCGCCCAGCTCCCTCCTCCAATGACGTATTTTATTTCCTGTTGTTTTCAGATTTTGTCTCCGCTTCCATTCTCCATAAGCGTTTAGGCCTGGTCCTTCTTCTTTTGCCCTGATCATTCCAGAACAGTAACTGCCTTGTAAAGCTGTCAGCTAGTTTTCGTAATGTGTGCCCTGTCCATCGCCAAGGCCTTCTTTGTACGTCTGGTGACACTGGCGTCAACCGCTTCTCTCCCAGAGTTTTATATTAGTAACTTTATCATACCATTCTATTTCCTCGATATGAGGGAAGGAAATGTCAGGATGAAATCACTGGTATAAAACTGTGGGAAAGAACCGAACAGATGGGAGTGACTCTTCCCCTTCTCTCTCCTCTCACCTCACTCTGTTTCATTTGACTCTGTCCTACAGTCACACCCTTGCACAACTTTCACACGCGCCCTCGTGGTAAAGCCCTTCCATTGCACTTTGGTTGGGCTAGCTTCTGAGGGCGCACAAACCTAGCATAGGTACATTCAGATGCACACATGCATCCAAGCACTGGTTTATGCGTCCTGATATCGCCCAATGGACTACGGTCTGGGGTGGAAAATGGCGCGCCTCCGCCAGTAGAAACTAGTGAGGCAAACATCTAAGCAAAAAAAAAAAAAAAACAGATGGGAGTGGCACTAGATGTAAAGAGCATGCGTTGGCAAACATCCATTGATGAAAGTTTGGACCTTTTTAGTTGTACTATTCTTTTGTCCCCCACATCACAGAGCCATACAATAGGACGGACTTGACAATGGAGATGAATATCTGCATTTTTTAGGAGGCCTTAATTTATTTCGATTTTCCCAAATTCATTAAAGCAATGAAAGCCCGTCTCGCCTTGTGTCCTCCCAAATTGATATCTCTATCAATACGTCCGACCTAGTCTTTATTACTACTAAGATATGTTTATAGTACCGTATGTTTATTACAGCTAAGATATGTGAATGAATCTACCTCTTATAGTACCGAATGTTTATTACTGCTAAGATATGTGAATGAATCTACCTCTTATAGTACCGTATGTTTATTACTGCTAAGATATGTGAATGAATCTACCTCTTATAGTACCGTATGTTTATTACTGCTAAGATATGTGAATGAATCTACCTCCTATAGTACCGTATGTTTATTTATTACTGCAAAGATATGTGAATGAATCTACCTCTTTTAGTACAGTATGTTTATTACTGCTAAGATATGTGAATGAATCTACCTCCTATAGTACCGTATGTTTATTTATTACTGCAAAGATATGTGAATGAATCTACCTCTTTTAGTACAGTATGTTTATTACTGCTAAGATATGTGAATGAATCTACCTCTTGAGTACCGTATGTTTATTACTGCTAAGATATGTGAATGAATCTACCTCTTGAGTACCGTATGTTTATTACTGCTAAGATATGTGAATGAATCGACCTCTTGAGTACCGTATGTTTATTACTGCTAAGATATGTGAATGAATCTACCTCTTGAGTACCGTATGTTTATTACTGCTAAGATATGTGAATGAATCTACCTCTTGAGTACCGTATGTCCAAGTACAATCTGATTGCCGCTATCATTCTCATAATGTGTGTTGTTGTTTTTTTTCTGTGTACAGTCATTCTGGCCAACACCTCACATTTTGATCATTCGTCATCACTGACAATCGACCTTAGATATTTAAAACGGTCAATAGCACAGACAATAGCGGTGCTTGCCCGGCTTAACAAAATGTGGCAAGATAAGCAGTTAGTACTATGCACGAAAATCAGATTAATGCGTGCACTGGTCCTGTCAATATTCCTCTATGCTTGTGAGACATGGACAGTTACAGCTGACCTTCAACGAAGGATACATGCCTTGGAGATGAGATGTTTCCGAAGACTTTTAAACATCACGTACAAAGATCGAATTATAAATGAGGAAATACGAGATAGAATTACAACAGCAATATGGCCTTTTGAAGACCTCTTGGCAACTGTCAAAAGAAGGAAACTCGCTTGGTACGGTCACATATCGAAATCAAATGGTCTTGCAAATACAATACTCCACGGAAAGGTGCATGGCAGACGACGAAGAGGCCGTCCCAAAAAGAGATGGGATGGGAGGACAACATAAAAGAATGGACCCATCTCCGACCAGAAGAGTCACAGGCAGCAGCCGCTGACAGAGAAGGGTGGCGTGGCGTTGTGAGGATGTCGTCATGTGTGCCCCAACGACCTCATCGGTTATGGGATGACCTGGCATGATCTGATCTGACAGTCATTTACGAGGCGTGTTCAAATGAAATCGGACCAAACTGCAACAAGTGAACATAGAAGTGTACGATGCGCATGAAGACATCACTACCAAGTTTGTAATAAAGAATCCGTCCAGAGTTGATCAGCGAGCTTTGATTTGGTTTATAACGGCTGAAGGATGCCGACCGGTTGATATTCATCGAAGAATGCAGGCAGTGTATGGTGACAAGAGTGGGTCGAAGACAACAGTGAAGAACTGGACAACGATGTTTAAAGAAGGACGTGAGTTAACGAAAGATCTTCCGAGACCAGGTCAGGCGCATATTGTTGCGTCAGAGTATGCCATCGCCAAAATTGATGCAGCAATTCGCTTCGACCGTCGCCAGAGCTTACGTTCGCTACACTTTTGTACCATACACTGCCTGCATTCTGCGATTAATGTCAACTGGTCGACATCCTTCAGCTGCTATAAACCGAATCACCGCTCGCTGACAAACTCTGGGCGTATTCCGTATCACACCCGTCATGTGTTCAACGGTCTGCTGAAGAAACTATGAGTAGGAGGATAATGACATTTTGCAAAATTTACTGTTGGTATGTGCAGTTTACATCAGAATTGACGCCATCATGTGCATCATACGTATGTTCACTTGATGCAGTTATGTTCAGTTTCATTTGAACACGCCACGTACTTTGTTATTGAATTACTACCAAGATACTTGTCTGAACGATCCAACTCAATCTTCATTCGAAACTGGGGCCTAAATATAATGTAAGGTAAGGAGAGCAGTAACCAGTTTTGTCAGTCTGCAATACCTCATCGAGAACATCTAGAACTAGCATGTGCAAGCGCTGGCTTGGCATTCGCTCCGATCAATGCAATCAATATGAGGGTATGCCTGCTGGGCTTGGAGACGTAGGCATTTTCCAAGAGTGGGAGATGCTTTAAGCCAGCGGTTCTTACACTTTAGGTGTGAGATGGACCTCCATGGCAGTCGAGGGAACATACATGCCAGTTTGGCCGTCCGGTGTAGGATGTCGGCCCCAGTTTGGCTTTCTGGTGAGGTATGTGTGCCAGTTTGGCTGTCTGGTGAGGCATGTGTGCCAGTTTGGCTGTCTGGTGTTGAATGTGTGACAGTTTGGCCGTCTGGTGAAATAAGTGTACTACGTTGGCATGCTATACAAGTTTATCTGTCACTTTTGGAGTCTGTTGGAGCGTGTCTGCTACTTTAATCATCAGCTGAAGTACGTGTTCCATCTTGTTCGCCTGAAGAAGCATATGGGCCATTTTAACCGTCTGGTAAAACCTATATACCACTTTGGCGTCTGATAAAACCTATATTTCACTCTGTCCGTCTGATAAAACATATATCACTCTGGCCGTCTGATAAAACATATATCACTCTGGCCGTCTGATAAAACATATACCACTTTGGCGTCTGATAAAACCTATATATTACTTTGGCCGTCTGATAAAACTTATATCACCTTGGCCGTCTGATAAAACATATACCACTTTGGCGTCTGATAAAACCTATATATCACCCTGTCCGTCTGATAAAACCTATATATCACTCTGGTCGTCTGATAAAACCTATATATCACTCTGGCCGTCTGATAAAACCTATTTATCACTCTGGCCGTCTGATAAACATATTTATCACTCTGGTCGTCTGATAAAACCTATATATTACTCTGGCCGTCTGATAATACCTATATATCACTCTGGCCGTCTGATAAAACCTATTTATCACTCTGGCCGTCTGATAATACCTATATATCACTCTGGCCGTCTGATAAAACCTATTTATCACTCTGGCCGTCTGATAAGACCTAAATATCACTCTGGCCGGCTTGTAAGACTTATATATCGCTCTGGCCGTCTGATAAAACCTATATATCACTCTAGCCGACTGATAAAACCTATATATCACTCTGGCCGTCTGATAAAACATATTTATCACTCTGGCCGTCTGATAAAACCTAAATATCACTCTGGTCGTCTGATAAAACCTATATATCACTCTGGCCGTCTGATAAAACATATTTATCACTCTGGCCGTCTGATAAAACCTATATATCACTGGCCGTCTGATAAAACCTATTTATCACTCTGGCCGTCTGATAAAACCTATTTATCACTCTGGCCGTCTGATAAAACCTATATATCACTGTGGCCGTTTGATAAAACCTACATATCGTCTTTTAAAACCGATATATCACTCTGGCCGTCGGATAAAACCTATGTGTATCACTCTGGCCGTCTGGTAAAACATAGTTACCACTTTGACCGTCTAATGAATCTTATCGACCGCATAAGCCGTCTGAAGAAGCATATAAACTACTTTGGCCGTCTGGTAAATTCAATAAAAGTCTGACCTCTCTCAGAATAATCATTTCAAATGCATTTTAATTTGCATATTTCAACGGAAATAGATGATCTTGATAAACGGTTATTAACTGTTATTACAAACTTTTAAAAGTGGGAAGATTAACTCAATACCCCAAAAAGTCAGTTGAATTCGGATGTGTTCTACCGCACAGACATCGCAGCCTCAGAATGAACTAATAATGTTTAACATGAACATCGTATTATCTTTCAACTTGTTATAGAAAATTCCAAAAAATATATCAAGTCCTACAGTGGATGTCGGCCCACTGTGTGATCCTTGGGAACGAGAAAGCAGATGAGCTCGCAAAAGCTGAAAGTCGCCATCCACAAAGCTATAAAGAAGCAAAGACACTCATCAAACGATCCATGAGGACGGAATCGAATAAACAACACAAAGTATGCAAGAAAGAAATTGACAAACTTGGCAGAGATGGACAGACAAACATCTTCAGACTCAGAACGTGACATTGCAGACTCAAACCCCACCTCCACAGAAATGGTACCAGAGACACCGCCACGTGCGATGGTGGAGAACCGAAGCAAACACCTGGACAAAGAGAGGCAGTCTGGCTTGGGGGAGCGACCGTGCTAGAATAGCTGTGGTGAACCAGCGAAGACCTGAAACACAGTCTCCTTCGTGAACATCACCGGTCTAGAAGCACAGCATCAGTTGATCGAAGAAGAAAAAGTAGGAGTTCATACGTTAGACATGAACACCCGCGGACAATAAGTGTTGGTATAACTTGGCTTCATTCGTTCTCAATCTCCCGAAACCAAACCCTGACACGGGCCTAAGTAGCAGAATGTAGTCCAGAGAACGGAATGCGTTGTGTCGTAGTTTACAGCTTGACTGCGATATTTACATCTTTTGGTCCAACACATCCGACTTCAGCAAGCATTTTTTGAGTTTCGGTTTAGCATTCCCTCTTCGATCCCTTCTCCTTAGCCAGTCTGCCCTGCTGCAGCCTGTTATCCAGGATCACCGCGTGGAGGTGTAGAAGGGTCTTGGCAGCTCTGGTTCGCTGGCCCTGACGCTAGCAGTCAGCTATGGGTCGATGACCGCTGCAGCTCATGCGCTGCTCAGCATCTTGATACCAAGTGTTGGTATAATAGGTATAATGTGTTCGCCTAGGCGTCTGAGGCTCGTTGCGTCGGTCAGCCACATCCATGACCCACTGCTATGGTGCTGTTCCAGGCCTCTACCAGGGCGGAGAAGGAGGTTGCTACTTGTTGGAGCCATACTTTTCGGGGACGGCCTCTTTTGCGTCTTCAGCCGGTCGGGGAAGACATTTGGCGCTGAGGAACGACTTGTGTGGTATCTTGTTGGTCGGGGTTTCCTGGTCCAGCCGTACAACATGACCGAACAAAGAAACTCGGCGCCGGTCAAGTGTTTCCTGGTCCAGCCGTACAACATGACCGAACAAAGAAACTCGGCGCCGATCAAGTGTTTCCTGGTCCAGCCGTACAACATGACCGAACAAAGAAACTCGGCGCCGGTCAAGTGTTTCCTGGTCCAGCCGTACAACATGACCGAACAAAGAAACTCGGCGCCGGTCAAGTGTTTCCTTTGTCCAGCCGTACAACATGACCGAACAAAGAAACTCGGCGCCGGTCAAGTGTTTCCTGGTCCAGTCGTACAACATGACCGAACAAAGAAACTCGGCGCCGGTCAAGTGTTTCTAAGATTGGGTGGAGGCCTGTTTTAGCAGAGACCTTCATGTTGCGGATGTAGTCACGCCATCGAATGTCCAGAGTACGCCACTGGTGGCGCATCTAGTCTCGACATGTCGTGTTTCAGCAATGTCCATGTTTCGGGGCCGTAAAGCAGGACTGGGACCACGCAGGACTGGTAGATGCGGATTTTTGTCCTAACGGTGATCTTGCTATTACTTCACATCACCCCGGCGGTCTTGCCATTTCTTCACACACGCCGGAGGTCGTGCATAACAGACGCAGATAGTTAGTATACATACACCTCTAAGCCGTTGTATACTCAAACTATTAATGTCAACTATCACTAAACTTCCATCATCAGTGCCAACACCAGACAAGCTCTATGGCAGTGTCGACAGCCTCAGGATGACTGCTGATTTCTTCGAACAAATTCAAGTTGATGTCTGACAGCGTACGAAGAAGAAGACTACCGTTTCTATTTCCATGCTGAAATCCACTGGACGGGTTTCTATGGTTGGGGAATAAAGGCTCCTCTCATTGCAGTCACCACGCACAGTACAGACTAGTTTTTAATTTTACCTTTGATTTTATTTTAAATTATAAAAAATAAAAACATTTAATTTTTATTTAAACATAAAGGAAGAGGGAAAAAACGAAAGAAATACAAATTGTTACCGAGGTTTTGAACATACGTCCTCGTGGTGAAAAGAGCGACAACTTAACCGCTCGGCCTGCCGCTCATGTTTGCACTGTATGCAAGCAAGTTGTTGTTGTATTCAAACTCAACCCCCAACCTCAAAGTTAATTTTTTTAAACACCTATACGTAATCGGAGTTGTGCCTTCCGACTAAGATCCTCAATCGAAAATGAGAGAAGAGGACGAGCTGACAGCAGGGGACGGGCTGACAGCAGGGGACGGGCTGGCATCAGGAGACGGGCTGACAGCAGGGGACGGGCTGGCAGCAGTGGACGGGCTGGCAGCAGTGGACGGGATGGCAGCAGGGGACGGGCTGACAGCAGGGGACGGACTAGCAGCAGGGGACGAGCTGGCAGCAGGGGACGAGCTGGCAGCAGGGGACGGGCTGGCAGCAGTGGACGGGCTGACAGCAGGGGACGGGCTAGCAGCAGGGGACGGGCTGGCAGCAGGGGACGGGCTGGCAGCAGGGGACGGGATGGCAGCAGGGGATGGGCTGACAGCAGGGGACGGACTAGCAGCAGGGGACGAGCTGGCAGCAGGGGACGAGCTGGCAGCAGGGGACGGGCTGACAGCAGGAGACGGGCTAGCAGCAGGGGACGGGATGGCAGCAGGGGACGGGCTGACAGCAGGGGACGGACTAGCAGCAGGGGACGAGCTGGCAGCAGGGGACGAGCTGGCAGCAGGGGACGGGCTGGCAGCAGTGGACGGGCTGACAGCAGGGGACGGGCTAGCAGCAGGGGACGGGCTGGCAGCAGGGGACGGGCTGGCAGCAGGGGACGGGATGGCAGCAGGGGATGGGCTGACAGCAGGGGACGGACTAGCAGCAGGGGACGAGCTGGCAGCAGGGGACGAGCTGGCAGCAGGGGACGGGCTGACAGCAGGAGACGGGCTAGCAGCAGGGGACGGGCTGGCAGCAGGGGACGGACTGACAGCAGGGAACGACTAATAGCTGGCCTTTTGTGTCAGGGTCAGGGACCTATAACTGACTAAGACAGTATTCCACCTCCCTGGAGACAAGCTGCAACCACGCAGCCTGGCTACGAGATTAAGAATCCAACGAAGAGGGAAGGCAAACGCAGTTCTCAAAATGCCTTGCTGGAATCGGATGTTCATGGCAGAAAGACGCATATATCGCAGAGTCGCTGTAAAAACTTCGAACCAACGTCACAAATGCCATTTGCAGGACGAACGCAGGAGAAGACCTTCAACTCTTGACCGCACACTCCAGACCAGTCAAGTCAAATGTAAAATATTCACAGCAAATACCTAGTGAACCGAAACGAAAACACAAAGCCCAAGTAAAATAAAAGTATAGATTTTTATGAGTTTTTATTTAAACAGTGTGAAACTTTGGATAATGTTAATCAACTATTGTAATTAACCACAGATATATATGCGAGCCAGTCATTTGCTGCTTCAGAGTTGCTGGACTTGTTCCAGATGACCTCATTTCAAATGTTAACTGGTATCAAGATGCTGAGTAGCGCGTGAGCTGCAGCGGTCAGCAACCCAAAGCGTCAGGGCCAGTGAAATAGAGATGTCAAGACCCTTCTACACCTCCACGCGGTGATCCTGGATAACAGGATGCAGCAGGGCAGACTGGCTAAGGAGAAGGGTTCGAAGAAGGAATGCTAATCCGGTACACAAAAATGCTTGCTGAAGTCGGATTTGGTGGACCGAAAAGTGCAAATATCGCAGTCACCGTTTCCATGCATTGCTTCCATGAGATGCGAGTGACTTATTTCTGGACCACAATGCTGTTATGACGGGCTGACATACATTTGACCAGGACCATAAAACTTTTTTTGTTTTTCTCTCTCCTCCAGCAGATTGTGCACCCGGGTTTCCTCTTCTGCTATATCCAGTGGAGACAATTGCTTCTGTCTTCTTGATAGGCGCGTGGCCGAATGGCTTCGATGCCTGCCTGCCGACAAGGAGGGCAGGGGTTCGAAACCCTGGATGGCATATGTTGTTTTTCTGTTTGGGGTAAAATAAATAAACATAGCTAGCACACGACATGGCGACAGGGGTAGCGCAGCAGCCTGTAATCCTCAGCCTAAAAAAAACCTCGACTACCCCAGCAGGGGGTAAAGTCGTATTGGCAGTTTTGTTGTTGTTTGTTTCCAAGAGTCAATGTGAACCCTCTTTTGGTGGCTATTCTCGTTGTAGTGAGCTATACGCAGATGAAGCCAATCATAGCACAACCACCTGGATGACCACGGTCCACCTTTATCAGCACGCTCGGAATGTGAGGAAATCTACAACAACCCGCCACGCAAAAATATGCGCCTGACCTGGTCTCGGAATATCTTTCGTTAACTCGCGTCCTTCTTTAAACATCGTTGTCCAGTTCTTCACTGTTGTCTTTAACACACGTTTGTCACCATACACTGCCTGCATTCTGCGATGAATGGCAACTGCTCGACATCTTTCAGCTGTTAGAAACCGAATAACCGCTCGCTGATCAACTCTGGGCGGATTCTGTATCACACCCGTCATGTTTTCAAAGGTCTGCTGAGGAAACTATGAGTCGGAGGATAAAGAAATTCTCCTAACTTGACGGTTGGTATGTGCTGGTTACACCAGAAGTGACATTATCATGCGCATCGTACGTATGTTCACTTGGTGCAGTTAGGTCCGATTTCATTTGAACACGTCTGGTACATTTCTTCAGTCGGCGTACGAAATTGTTTACGACATTGACCCAGACGTCTCTTGAAATCTGTCGACGCGCGTGTCATCTGATTTTGTATTAAGATTAGCCACAATCCCATAAGACCTAAACTTAACAACCCATGCACTGATCACAGGTTTGCTGAGAGCTTTGTTGCGTTCATACTGCGTACCAAGCAGCTCTTAGAAGATCCCTTTGTGCGAGCCGTCTGAAATAATTAATTTTCTACACAAAATTTGCTGTAATCTTGACTCCA
This sequence comes from Ariolimax columbianus, assembly GCA_036924085.1. Taxonomy (NCBI): domain Eukaryota; kingdom Metazoa; phylum Mollusca; class Gastropoda; order Stylommatophora; family Arionidae; genus Ariolimax; species Ariolimax columbianus. The sequence goes on from JAVGWX010000008.1 coordinate 29,193,312, forward strand.
ATCTGGGTTTCTTTAGAGGTTCCTCCTGTCATAATCTGACATCACCATCATCAAGTCATTCAGTCATGAGACTTGTTTGCAAGCTCTGTGATACGCCTTTCCATTTCTGCCTGTCGTCTGCTGCCATTTTCATGAGTGATAAAGACATTCCTTGGTCTGTCCCTTTCTAATGTTCTGTTGTTACAAAACTTCACAGGGCCTTCCAGAATTTGGTTGTGGCCAGCCAGGCCATTTGTTTTGTTTTTTTTGTATCTTTTTTTTTTTTTAGCAGCTTTCTTTCCTCTCCCACATCGGCCAACACCCTTTCATTTTATTTTTTCTCTGTTCAGCTCACTTTATTTATCTTTCGGTAACATCACATCTATAAAAGTCTTCAAGTATTTCTCCTCTCCTTTATTTATTGTCCGTGTTTCAGAACCATACAACGCCACAGACCAGACATGTGCGGTCAGGATACGTTTTCGTAGTGGCGTATTAATCTTAAATGTTATGGGAATAAATTCAAGGTTAACAATTAGGTTATCCAATGGTAGGGTATTGGAAATGTTTATCTCTTCCCCCTTTGCTTCATCTGCGTGTTGCTTGCTACTGCGGTGATCACGTCGATCTCCTACCCTGTTAGCCAGACTGCCAAGAAGATCAGTCCGTTTCCAGGGAGGACTACGAGAAAGTATTGGCCAGTATGTTTTGCCTGACCCTGACTAACATGTCTGATCGGTATGTTTTGCCTGACTGTGGCTAACATGTCTGATCAGTATCTGTTGACTGACCCCGACTAACATGTCTGATCAGTATGTTTTTCCTTACCCTGGCTAACATGTCTGATCAGTATATGTTGACTGACCCTGACTAACATGTCTGATCAGTATGTTTTTCCTTACCCTGGCTAACATGTCTGATCAGTATATGTTGACTGACCCTGACTAACATGTCTGATCAGAATGTTTTTCCTTACCCTGGCTAACATGTCTGATCAGTATATGTTGACTGACCCTGACTAACATGTCTGATCAGTATGTTTTTCCTTACCTTGGCTAACATGTCTGATCAGTATCTGTTGACTGACCCTGACTAACATGTCTGATCAGTATGTTTTTCCTTACCCTGGCTAACATGTCTGATCAGTATATGTTGACTGACCCTGACTAACATGTCTGATCAGTATGTTTTTCCTGACTAGACGTTAGTCTTCCTCCTCTACCATGTATGTAAAGTAAGGCTAAATTCCGGTTAAAAGTTTTTGAAAACAAAAATGTAGTATGTATCCAATCCAAGTTTACTGACCTCGTGAAATATGTCCAGTTCACGGCTGCTAAGTAGATCGTATCAGTGTCAGGTTCGGTAGACGGAACAAGTCAATATAACAAATAAAAACTTACATTTTTGGTAGGAGCTTTTATTTATACAAAGACATGTTTGTTGTTTTTGGGGACCACAGGAGTGTAAGTTTGATCATTTAGGGGACCACAGGAGTGTTAAATTTGAGACTTTTGGGGACCACAGGAGTATACGTTTGATCATTTTGGGGACCGCAGGAGTGTACGTTTGATAATACAATTCAGCTCTGCTTATGGGGAAGTTGGTTAAAATAGAAAAAATAGAAGCAAACGGACAACGGTCAAGTATACTCAAGTCAATTCATCCCATAACTGGTGAGGTCGTGGGGGCACACATCAGGACACCCCCACATACTCACGGCAACCCTATCTGTCTGCGGCCGCTGTCTGTGCATCCTCTGGACGAAGATTGGTCCATTCTTTGAAACTCTCCTCTCATCCATTTTTGGGACTACTTCTTCGGTGTCCGCTTTTCACCTTTCCGTGCAGTATCGCATTTGCAAAACCGTTTGATCTAGATATGTGACCGTACCAAGCGAGTTTTCTTCTTTTGACCATTACCAAGAGGTCTTCAAATTCCCTATTGCTGTTTTAATTCTTTCTCGTGTTTCCTCATTTGTAACTCGGTCTTTGTATGTGACGTTTATAAGTCTTCGGTAACATCTCATTTCCAAGGCCTGTGTCCTCCCCCTGAAGGTCAGCTGTAATCGTCCATATCTCACAAGCATAGAGGAATATTGAGAGGACCAATGTGCGCATTAATCTGATCTTCTTGCAATATGGTTAACCGTTTGTCTTGCCAGATTTTGTTAAGCCCCGCTATTGCCTGTGCTATTTTGGCCAACACCTCACATTTTGATGACATTTATACTAAGACATATTTATGTTGTATTGTGTATTACAGAAGTGTAATTTTTTTTTATAGATTAACGGGACGCACTAGTAGAAGCTGTGTGCAAAATGTCAACTCTCTGGATTACGGGGAAGTGGATTAAAAAAGGAGAAATAGAAGCACACGCAAACGGGCAGCGGGCAAATCAAGTTACATAAACGTTTGTAAAAAGACCCAATCTCGCACTCACGCTGTGATCTGAAAACAGGTTGTGTTGCCGCAGATTGGTTAACAAGATGGTGATTGTCACTGTGATCCATGTAAGCCAGCTGTGAAAATGTGCATTGCACTATAGCTAGGTCGCATGTCCTGCTTCACTATCCTTCGGTATATAGGGAGATCGTCTACAACGAGCGACCAGAGAAAACAAGTCAAGGGTGTAGACCTTAGTACGACTTATTGATACAGAAGTCAATGAGACTGGTCTGATAGTTACATGATGCCCAAAACCTACTTCAAGTGAAAAAAATATACCTCATAATCGGCGTAGCACCACCTGAGGCACAAAGGTGTTTCGCATGAGGAATTGAAAGAGAAACGGGAAAACAAGACAATGCACAATGTATTTGGACACCAGGTGATTGATCGCCGTCGTCTTTCCCTTTTCATCCACGTTGCTCGCCTTTTCCGGGAAGTTCCAGCCTACGAGATGCTCCGACAGGCTGTGGGGGTGAGTTACGGGAATAAGCCGTGCTCATCATGGAGACGTCATCGGGGCCGCCCTCGCAACACCTGGCTAAAACAGATCGCCACCTCCCCAATAGAACTACAGGCCGCCTGAGAGGTGGCCATCACACATGGTCATGGACATGGTCATTCGACGCGACGGGCGCTGATGACCTCAGCGAACTATTGTTGTTGGTGCGGTGCGGTACGCAAGACAAATCTAGACGAACTTTCTTACAGTCAACACATCCACTGCAAACTTGTCCCGGTAAACGTCATATTGAAAAAGGAAATAAGCACGTAGATATCCTAGATCGAACTGCATAAGGAACCTGAGTCTGCACACTACTTGTTTTACGCAACATGGAAGTCACTAAATAGTCTCCGAACATGTTCATCACGTGACAGAGAGAACTTGAAGCGGTGAAGGTACCGGGATGATGAGATATGCGACTCATGTCTTGAGACAATACAAGAACCAAAGCAGCTGATGGTCTGCCAAAACCGTATGGAAACATGCAATATAGATGACATGTTGAGACGGAATGAGATTGCAGTCCACATGAGCATTGGAAAAATAGTGGCTGACCTGGTGCCAAGGACAGGGGAAGTGAGTAAGTCACGACTAACTTCAGAGAACACTAAATCTAGCTCTTGTGAGTTCGCAGGTGTCTTTCGCGATTTCTGATCCACAGAATCTTGTTCGTCAATCATAATCGATGAAGACCACTTTGTCAACATTCACTGTTCATTGATCATAATCGATGAAGACCACTTGTCAACATTCACTGTTCATTGATCATAATCGATGAAGACCACTTGTCAACATTCATTGATCATAATCGATGAAGACCACTTTGTCAACATTCACTGTTCATTGATCATAATCGATGAAGACCACTATGTCAACATTCACTGTTCATTGATCATAATCGATGAAGACCACTTGTCAACATTCACTGTTCATTTATCATAATCGATGAAGACCACTTGTCAACATTCACTGTTCATTGATCATAATCGATGAAGACCAATGGCCAACATTCACCGTTCATTGATCATAATCGATGAAGACCAATGGCCAACATTCACTGTTCATTGATCATAATCGTTGAAGACCACTTTGGGATCATTGGAAACTATAAACCAGATGAGCTCGCAAAAGCCGGAAGTGGCGGCAAGCAGATTTCCCCTTCCACAGAGCTATAAAGAAGCAAAGACACTCATCGAACGATCCCTGAGGACAGAATGGAGAGAACAGTACAGAGAATACAATCCAGAAAATGACACCATAGACAAACTTGGCAGAGATGGCCAGACAAACATCTTCAGACTCAGAACGGGACACTGTAGACTCAAGGCTCACCTCCACAGAATGGGTCTCAGAGATAATGCCACTTTGTCAGCATTCATTGTTCGCATGTGTTCGAATATGGTTAAATAAGCCAATCTGAATTGTCTGCTGCACTTAGTATGAGAAAATGGTACACGCCTTCCACCGGGATGGAAGATTTTAACATGAGGGTGCGAATGTCACATGTCAAGATCAAATGGTCTTGCGCGGAGACGGCGTGGGCCAGTGGTTAAGTGACACGGCTCACAACCAGAAGGTGCTGGGTTCGATCCCCATCACAGCACCGGCCGTTACCTCGGGGAAGCAAATCCTTAGAAAATGCAGGAGCAAGCCGACCCTTACATAAAATGCAAGCTGAAGTCGGATGCACTGGGCCGACAGGCGCAAAATAAAAACCACAGTGCAACGCTCACCGACTTGGGGATTAGAATTAGAGAAATAAGGCGAACGTTAAAAAAAATTTTTTTAAGAAATAAAATGGTCTTGCAAATACGATCCAGCTCGGAAAGGTGCAAGGCAGACGACGAAGAGGCCGTCCCAAAAAGAGGTGGGAGGACAACATAAAGAATGGACACATCTTCTATCAGAAGAGGCACAGGCAGCGGCCGCTGACATAAAAGGGTAGCGTGGGGTTGTGAGGATGTATTCAAGTGTGCCCCAACTATCTCACTGGTTACGGGATGACCTGACATGACCTGAAACCCACAGGAGGTGGTGGAGGTAGTCCAACCAAATTGTGATGATGTACGCGAACCAAGAAGAAAGAGAAACAGTTATGTATGTGGAAGCGTACAATTCAACAATTCGTGATCAAAATTCATATAATCAGTTATTCGCCGCCATTGTATTACTTTAGCATTACGTATTGATTATAGAGCTCTGTTATCAAAACCCAGAATTATTTCCTCCCACTCATCAAGGTTTTTTGTCTGCAATCATGAATTGGAGGGTCTTCTATCGTGATGGATTTTAAACAGCAGGTTAAGAATCCCTGTTTTAAGCCAGTATCCTTTTCTTGACTTATTCCAAGACCCGCCACATTAGCAGCGCGTAGACAGCTCGCGGACAGCTCGCGGGGGATGTGAGAACTCATTCCTCGATTCACGTTCATGGTTGTAGTAAAAACAGTCTGGTCTGTGTGTTAGGAATAGCCCGGGGAGTTGATCGTCTTGTTGAAGACGTCACACCAGATTAAATGATTCAGAATTTACGTGTTGGATATGTGGAATTCGTCTGCTGTGTCTGTGTGCCTTTTACCATACGTTAATTTATCAGTTAATTAACTTGTGTACGGTTTTATAGACATAGAAGCGTTCTGTCCAAGTCGCTACAAATATATAAGAGGTGTTGTGTGTTTGTTGTTGTTGTGTGTATCCGTATTATTGTGTTCTGTGCGTGCCACACCATCATTAAGCGTGTCCTTTGCAGAATGTCGCTCTCATGACAGTCGATTTGTAAGAGATTCGATCCCTGACCAGCTCTTTTGCCTCTGCCACTGTCAACCCCAGAGCCTTCGCAATGGCATGTGTCCGTCTTCTGCCTCTGCTGCCAGGTACAACACCCTCCAGTATCGTCTTTCTAGACCCTTGTGGCGTTTGATGTGGCCAAAGTATGTTAATTCCCTAGATTTGATGTTGTTTACTGGCTAGCTGTGTTTTACAGCCAGCTTTTTCACTATCCATGGTATATTGAGCACTTTCCTCTGACATTTTAGCTCGAAAAATCCAATCTTTTTCCGTAGTGTTTGTGAGTCTGTCCATGTCTCGCTTCCGTATGTTGCCATCGGGCATATGCCAATTCTCGGGATCTTTATTTTCGTAATTATGTTATTGTTCTGCCAAACGGTTTTCTTCATTTTAGTTAACTTCTGCAGTTCATGACCATTCATCTTCAAATGTATTTTGTTGGCCATCTCCATTGTTGCTTATATTCCAACCGATATATTCAAATGTAGCTTTTGTCAAATGCATTAACTTGGGAATTTTGTGGGAAATTTTAGTCATCGGAGTCTGCCATGTTCTGACTAAGTCGCTATTTAATGCAAGGCGTTTTTTTGCATGTTTTAAAAATGTATGTTATTTTTTGTCTTTTTTTCAGGTGTCTTTTTTATTTTGTTTTTATATTGTTCGGAGCTGCTCATACTGAGTTGAGTTGACTCTTAATGATGTTTCACTGGTAGCAGGTTGCGGTGGCTTTTATCAAATCCCGAGGTGAACTTGAGAAGGTGGACCAGGGTCTTCCTGTCTGTAGTGCAATGCGAGGCTCCTTGGTAAACTCACCACTATGGGGACTACAGTGTCGATCCTTGCTTCGTTCGTCAGACTGCTGTTTCCAGGAGCACGAACTGAGATTTGAGGCCTTAATCAGCATGTTTACCCGACCCTTGCTAACGTCTCGTTCCCTGTAAGGTTGTTTGGTCATTGGCACCCAGACATATATCTTAGTTCTTAGTAGACCTGTGATTCTACAGGGACGGATGCCTCTGTGCAGGTCCCAACTCTGACGAGAGCGGATCGTAGCCAGAAAAAGAGTTCCTGCTTGGTGGGCTAGGCCCGAGAAGCTTATTACTCCGCTGCGTTGTGACAAGTGCCGCGGAGGGAGGGTGGTTGGTCTATGTGCGAGTCCGCCTTCATAGACTTAAACACTAGAGGAAAGTAGACCAGCAACCTGTTAGGCGCCATTTATGCTGCTCTTAACAAACCACCTAACCATGGCCGGTGTTATGCCGTTGTCACACAGTTAGTCGCCTCTTGTGACAGGCTCTCTGTGGTAATGGTGATATTCTTGTCCTTAACATACACATAGACCCGGCGACACTTGGGTTCTCTATATATCAATGCCCGTTTTGTTGCGTGTTCCTATAAGTGAATGTTATGTTATTGTATGTGCATGCTCCTGTTTAAAGTGTTTGTAGTGTTTTCTTCTTCTTCTTCTTCTTCTTCTTTTTCTTCTTCTTCTTCTACTTCTTCTTCTAGAACGCCAAGTTTTTTAAAAGGTGTTATTTAATTTGAGATTTATCGTCGGTTTTCGTGGACTTTTCCTTTGTCCGTTTGCGCGAACTTCTATTTCTCCTATTTTAGTAATTTCCTCATAACCTAGAGAGCTGACATTTTGAAGCCAGCCTCTACTAGTGACGCCTGTTAATCTATCATCTATTGACGGATCAACGAATGAAAAAACATACAAAAACGTCAATTCAGAAAAGAAACATTTTAAAACAAATGTACACCCCTGAAGTCCCCAAAACAGAAAAACATGACTTAGTATAAGTAAAAACGTGTACCGACAAATACAAAACTTAGTATTCTTCTTTGTCTTCTTTTGTTCGCTTGGAGTACGTCTACATTTGCAAAGTTGTCTTTTGTATGAACCTCACTATCTTGTCCCGCTTGGAGTATGTCTACATTTGCAAAGTTGTCTTTTGTATGAACCTCACTATCTTGTCCCGCTTGAGTATGTCTACATTTGCAAAGTTGTCTTTTGTATGAACCTCACTATCTTGTCCCGCTTGGAGTATGTCTACATTTGCAAAGTTGTCTTTTGTATGAACCTCACTATCTTGTCCCGCTTGGAGTATGTCTACATTTGCAAAGTTGTCTTTTGTATGAACCTCACTATCTTGTCCCGCTTGGAGTACGTCTACATTTGCAAAGTTGTCTTTTGTATGAACCTCACTATCTTGTCCCGCTTGGAGTACGTCTACATTTGCAAAGGTGTCTTTTGTATGAACCTCACTATCTTGTCCCGCTTGGAGTACGTCTACATTTGAAAAGGTGTCTTTTGTATGAACCTCACTATCTTGTCCCGCTTGGAGTACGTCTACATTTGCAAAGTTGTCTTTTGTATGAACCTCACTATCTTGTCCCGCTTGGAGTATGTCTACATTTGCAAAGTTGTCTTTTGTATGAACCTCACTATCTTGTCCCGCTTGGAGTATGTCTACATTTGCAAAGTTGTCTTTTGTATGAACTCACTATCTTGTCCCGCTTGGAGTATGTCTACATTTGCAAAGTTGTCTTTTGTATGAACCTCACTATCTTGTCCCGCTTGAAGTATGTCTACATTTGCAAAGTTGTCTTTTGTATGAACCTCACTATCTTGTCCCGCTTGGAGTACGTCTACATTTGCAAAGTTGTCTTTTGTATGAACCTCACTATCTTGTCCCGCTTGGAGTATATCTACATTTGCAAAGTTGTCTTTTGTATGAACCTCACCATCTTGTCCCGCTTGGAGTATGTCTACATTTGCAAAGTTGTCTTTTGTATGAACCTCACTATCTTGTCCCGCTTGGAGTATGTCTACATTTGCAAAGTTGTCTTTTGTATGAACCTCACTATCTTGTCCCACTTGGAGTATGTCTACATTTGCAAAGTTGTCTTTTGTATGAACCTCACTATCTTGTCCCGCTTGGAGTACGTCTACATTTGCAAAGTTGTCTTTTGTATGAACCTCACTATCTTGTCCCGCTTGGAGTATGTCTACATTTGCAAAATTGTCTTTTGTATAAACCTCACTATCTTGTCCCGCTTGGAGTATGTCTACATTTGCAAAGTTGTCTTTTGTATGAACCTCACTATCTTGTCCCGCTTGGAGTATGTCTACATTTGCAAAGTTGTCTTTTGTATGAACCTCACTATCTTGTCCCGCTTGAAGTATGTCTACATTTGCAAAGTTGTCTTTTGTATGAACCTCACTATCTTGTCCCGCTTGGAGTACGTCTACATTTGCAAAGTTGTCTTTTGTATGAACCTCACTATCTTGTCCCGCTTGGAGTATGTCCACATTTGCAAAGTTGTCTTTTGTATGAACCTCACTATCTTGTCCCGCTTGGAGTACGTCTACATTTGCAAAGTTGTCTTTTGTATGAACCTCACTATCTTGTCCCGCTTGGAGTACGTCTACATTTGCAAAGTTGTCTTTTGTATGAACCTCACTATCTTGTCCCGCTTGGAGTACGTCTACATTTGCAAAGTTGTCTTTTGTATGAACCTCACTATCTTGTCCCGCTTGAGTATGTCTACATTTGCAAAGTTGTCTTTTGTATGAACCTCACTATCTTGTCCCGCTTGGAGTATGTCTACATTTGCAAAGTTGTCTTTTGTATGAACATCACTATCTTGTCCCGCTTGGAGTATGTCTACATTTGCAAAGTTGTCTTTTGTATGAACCTCACTATCTTGTCCCGCTTGGAGTATGTCTACATTTGCAAAGTTGTCTTTTGTATGAACCTCACTATCTTGTCCCGCTTGGAGTATGTCTACATTTGCAAAGTTGTCTTTTGTATGAACCTCACTATCTTGTCCCGCTTGGAGTACGTCTACATTTGCAAAGTTGTCTTTTGTATGAACCTCACTATCTTGTCCCGCTTGGAGTATGTCTACATTTGCAAAGTTGTCTTTTGTATGAACCTCACTATCTTGTCCCGCTTGAGTATGTCTACATTTGCAAAGTTGTCTTTTGTATGAACCTCACTATCTTGTCCCGCTTGGAGTATGTCTACATTTGCAAAGTTGTCTTTTGTATGAACCTCACTATCTTGTCCCGCTTGGAGTATGTCTACATTTGCAAAGTTGTCTTTTGTATGAACCTCACTATCTTGTCCCGCTTGGAGTACGTCTACATTTGCAAAGTTGTCTTTTGTATGAACCTCACTATCTTGTCCCGCTTGGAGTACGTCTACATTTGCAAAGGTGTCTTTTGTATGAACCTCACTATCTTGTCCCGCTTGGAGTACGTCTACATTTGAAAAGGTGTCTTTTGTATGAACCTCACTATCTTGTCCCGCTTGGAGTACGTCTACATTTGCAAAGTTGTCTTTTGTATGAACCTCACTATCTTGTCCCGCTTGGAGTATGTCTACATTTGCAAAGTTGTCTTTTGTATGAACCTCACTATCTTGTCCCGCTTGGAGTATGTCTACATTTGCAAAGTTGTCTTTTGTATGAACTCACTATCTTGTCCCGCTTGGAGTATGTCTACATTTGCAAAGTTGTCTTTTGTATGAACCTCACTATCTTGTCCCGCTTGAAGTATGTCTACATTTGCAAAGTTGTCTTTTGTATGAACCTCACTATCTTGTCCCGCTGGGAGTACGTCTACATTTGCAAAGTTGTCTTTTGTATGAACCTCACTATCTTGTCCCGCTTGGAGTATATCTACATTTGCAAAGTTGTCTTTTGTATGAACCTCACCATCTTGTCCCGCTTGGAGTATGTCTACATTTGCAAAGTTGTCTTTTGTATGAACCTCACTATCTTGTCCCGCTTGGAGTATGTCTACATTTGCAAAGTTGTCTTTTGTATGAACCTCACTATCTTGTCCCACTTGGAGTATGTCTACATTTGCAAAGTTGTCTTTTGTATGAACCTCACTATCTTGTCCCGCTTGGAGTACGTCTACATTTGCAAAGTTGTCTTTTGTATGAACCTCACTATCTTGTCCCGCTTGGAGTATGTCTACATTTGCAAAGTTGTCTTTTGTATGAACCTCACTATCTTGTCCCGCTTGGAGTATGTCTACATTTGCAAAGTTGTCTTTTGTATGAACCTCACTATCTTGTCCCGCTTGGAGTACGTCTACATTTGCAAAGTTGTCTTTTGTATGAACCTCACTATCTTGTCCCGCTTGAAGTATGTCTACATTTGCAAAGTTGTCTTTTGTATGAACCTCACTATCTTGTCCCGCTTGGAGTACGTCTACATTTGCAAAGTTGTCTTTTGTATGAACCTCACTATCTTGTCCCGCTTGGAGTATGTCCACATTTGCAAAGTTGTCTTTTGTATGAACCTCACTATCTTGTCCCGCTTGGAGTACGTCTACATTTGCAAAGTTGTCTTTTGTATGAACCTCACTATCTTGTCCCGCTTGGAGTACGTCTACATTTGCAAAGTTGTCTTTTGTATGAACCTCACTATCTTGTCCCGCTTGGAGTACGTCTACATTTGCAAAGTTGTCTTTTGTATGAACCTCACTATCTTGTCCCGCTTGGAGTACGTCTACATTTGCAAAGTTGTCTTTTGTATGAACCTCACTATCTTGTCCCGCTTGAGTATGTCTACATTTGCAAAGTTGTCTTTTGTATGAACCTCACTATCTTGTCCCGCTTGGAGTATGTCTACATTTGCAAAGTTGTCTTTTGTATGAACATCACTATCTTGTCCCGCTTGGAGTATGTCTACATTTGCAAAGTTGTCTTTTGTATGAACCTCACTATCTTGTCCCGCTTGGAGTATGTCTACATTTGCAAAGTTGTCTTTTGTATGAACCTCACTATCTTGTCCCGCTTGGAGTATGTCTACATTTGCAAAGTTGTCTTTTGTATGAACCTCACTATCTTGTCCCGCTTGGAGTATGTCTACATTTGCAAAGTTGTCTTTTGTATGAACCTCACTATCTTGTCCCGCTTGGAGTACGTCTACATTTGCAAAGTTGTCTTTTGTATGAACCTCACTATCTTGTCCCGCTTGGAGTACGTCTACATTTGCAAAGTTGTCTTTTGTATGAACCTCACTATCTTGTCCCGCTTGGAGTATGTCTACATTTGCAAAGTTGTCTTTTGTATGAACCTCACTATCTTGTCCCGCTTGGAGTATGTCTACATTTGCAAAGTTGTCTTTTGTATGAACCTCACTATCTTGTCCCGCTTGGAGTATGTCTACATTTGCAAAGTTGTCTTTTGTATGAACTCACTATCTTGTCCCGCTTGGAGTATGTCTACATTTGCAAAGTTGTCTTTTGTATGAACCTCACTATCTTGTCCCGCTTGAAGTATGTCTACATTTGCAAAGTTGTCTTTTGTATGAACCTCACTATCTTGTCTTGCTTGGAGTACGTCTACATTTGCAAAGTTGTCTTTTGTATGAACCTCACTATCTTGTCCCGCTTGGAGTATATCTACATTTGCAAAGTTGTCTTTTGTATGAACCTCACTATCTTGTCCCGCTTGGAGTATGTCTACATTTGCAAAGTTGTCTTTTGTATGAACCTCACTATCTTGTCCCGCTTGGAGTATGTCTACATTTGCAAAGTTGTCTTTTGTATGAACCTCACTATCTTGTCCCACTTGGAGTATGTCTACATTTGCAAAGTTGTCTTTTGTATGAACCTCACTATCTTGTCCCGCTTGGAGTACGTCTACATTTGCAAAGTTGTCTTTTGTATGAACCTCACTATCTTGTCCCGCTTGGAGTATGTCTACATTTGCAAAGTTGTCTTTGTATGAACCTCACTATCTTGTCCCGCTTGGAGTATGTCTACATTTGCAAAGTTGTCTTTTGTATGAACCTCACTATCTTGTCCCGCTTGGAGTATGTCTACATTTGCAAAGTTGTCTTTTGTATGAACCTCACTATCTTGTCCCGCTTGAAGTATGTCTACATTTGCAAAGTTGTCTTTTGTATGAACCTCACTATCTTGTCCCGCTTGGAGTACGTCTACATTTGCAAAGTTGTCTTTTGTATGAACCTCACTATCTTGTCCCGCTTGGAGTATGTCCACATTTGCAAAGTTGTCTTTTGTATGAACCTCACTATCTTGTCCCGCTTGGAGTACGTCTACATTTGCAAAGTTGTCTTTTGTATGAACCTCACTATCTTGTCCCGCTTGGAGTACGTCTACATTTGCAAAGTTGTCTTTTGTATGAACCTCACTATCTTGTCCCGCTTGGAGTACGTCTACATTTGCAAAGTTGTCTTTTGTATGAACCTCACTATCTTGTCCCGCTTGGAGTACGTCTACATTTGCAAAGTTGTCTTTTGTATGAACCTCACTATCTTGTCCCGCTTGAGTATGTCTACATTTGCAAAGTTGTCTTTTGTATGAACCTCACTATCTTGTCCCGCTTGGAGTATGTCTACATTTGCAAAGTTGTCTTTTGTATGAACATCACTATCTTGTCCCGCTTGGAGTATGTCTACATTTGCAAAGTTGTCTTTTGTATGAACCTCACTATCTTGTCCCGCTTGGAGTATGTCTACATTTGCAAAGTTGTCTTTTGTATGAACCTCACTATCTTGTCCCGCTTGGAGTATGTCTACATTTGCAAAGTTGTCTTTTGTATGAACCTCACTATCTTGTCCCGCTTGGAGTATGTCTACATTTGCAAAGTTGTCTTTTGTATGAACATCACTATCTTGTCCCGCTTGGAGTACGTCTACATTTGCAAAGTTGTCTTTTGTATGAACCTCACTATCTTGTCCCGCTTGGAGTACGTCTACATTTGCAAAGTTGTCTTTTGTATGAACCTCACTATCTTGTCCCGCTTGGAGTATGTCTACATTTGCAAAGTTGTCTTTTGTATGAACCTCACTATCTTGTCCCGCTTGGAGTATGTCTACATTTGCAAAGTTGTCTTTTGTATGAACCTCACTATCTTGTCCCGCTTGGAGTATGTCTACATTTGCAAAGTTGTCTTTTGTATGAACCTCACTATCTTGTCCCGCTTGGAGTACGTCTACATTTGCAAAGTTGTCTTTTGTATGAACCTCACTATCTTGTCCCGCTTGGAGTACGTCTACATTTGCAAAGTTGTCTTTTGTATGAACCTCACTATCTTGTCCCGCTTGGAGTATGTCTACATTTGCAAAGTTGTCTTTTGTATGAACCTCACTATCTTCTGCAATTCATACATTGGTCCAGTTTCCCTTCTTTAGTGTAAATTAAAGCTAGTAACAAAATACGTAGTTTGTTATATCTACGTGTCCAATATTACTTGTCCAAGGACTGACGAAATTCCTGTTGAATTAATTAAAGCAGCCAATGAGGTAGAGGTATTGTGGCTACATAGATTGCAAAACATAGTATGGACCACACGGGAAATGCCAGAACATTGAAGAAATGCTATTATAATCTCAATATGGAATAAGAAAGAGACTGCACAAAATATAGAGGAATATCGCTCCTGAGCCACACTGGCAAAATCGTTTGTAAAATCTTGGGAAAAAGATTACGCTACATTATCGAACCTCGGCTCAACAATGCTTAGTATGGATTTAGAAAGAACAGAAGCTGAACGGATACAATTTTTACACTGCGATAATTGATGGAGAAAACAACTGAATACGATCAGGAAGTGCATGTTGCGTTTGTAGATCAAGAAAAGGCTTTTGACAGGGCAGATAGATATCATCTTTAGATAATATGTCTAGGCTTGGCTTCGTTTGTTCTCAATCTCCTGCTACCAAACCCTGAAAGGGCTTAAGTAGCAGAATGTAGTACAGAGAACGGAATGCGTTGTGTCGTAGTTTACAACTTGACTGCGATATTTACACCTTTCGGTCCAACACATCCGACTTCAGCAAGCATTTTTTAGTACCGGGTTAGAATTCCTGAATTGCCCTGCTGCAGCCTGTTATCCAGGATCACCACGTGGACGTGTAGAAGGGTCTTGGCAGCTCTGGTTCGCTGGCCCTGACTCTAGCAGTCAGCTATGGGTCGCTGACCGCCGCAGATCATGCGCTGCTCAGCATCGTGATCCCTATAGATAATATTGCCACACCATGGAGTAACCGATCAATTAACCTGTGCAAAAGTCTTTACACCAATAGCCAGTGCTCTATTCGAACAACAACCAGAGTCTCTGCAAAATTTCATATCAAATCAGAAGTACGGCAAGGATGTGTGCTATCACCGTTGTTGTTCATTACATATGTAGACCACATTTGTAAAATAGCCAACCCAAATTAAGGTAGCAACATTGGTGAACTCTTAAATGAACTTCTTTTTTAAGACGATCAAGCACTCAATTCAATTTCAGAACTACAATTGCAACAACATATTGATAAACTAAATACAGCATGTAAAGAAAACAGCATGAAAATCAATATAGAAAAAAACTGAGGTCATGAAAATATATAGAATAGCCGGAGACATCAATATCGCCATTGAAAAACAGCAAATCAAACAGGTGAAGGATTTCACATACTTAGAGAGCACGTTATCAGCAGACGGAAGAATTAAGGCGGAAATCCAGCAAAGATGCAATGAGGCAAATCAGATCATTGGACAGTTAACTCCAATATAAGCACGTGACAATAACTACCAAAAGAGCTTAATTCTACACGATGTTCATGCCGACACTATGCTATCAATGTGAAAATGGACACTAACATCAAATGAAAAACGACATATCGTAACAACAGAAATGAAATGCCTGCGAAAACTATTATGCGTAACAAGGAGAGACATGATCAGAAACGATGACATCAGGAGACTAGCGGGAACAACACCAGTATTAGACTATATTAAAAGACAGCAACTAAAATGGTTTGGCCGCGTAAGAAGACTACCACCACACAGCACCCCCCCCCCCCCTTCCCCCAACATCCAATGCTATTTAGATATAACGGATTCAAAGCCAAGGGCAGACTACGAAAAAAGGGGCTTACAGAAATATCTGAGGTGGTAAATACTACTGTGCATGAGGCACACAGGCGGGCTCGTTCTAGAGATCTCTTCATTACCTGACTCTGAAATGCATAGCAGGATAAGCGAAAAGAAAGAAAGAAAACAGATTATGTTTACGCGTGAAAGAAAATTCTCAGTACAAATGTTGGGATTAAAAATGTTGCGAGTATAAATGTTGCGGTGGTGAAGAGAGTTCTTCAAGGCTTCCAGATATCTTTGTGTGGGGGGTTCGTCTCCATGGACCAGACTAAGTACACCATCGCCAAGGTATATCACAAACTTGCAGGATATCTCCGACTATCTATGCTGTTTGTCTTCACGTACACATGTAGTTGTTGTAACTTATGGTGTGTTTGTTTGTTTGTTTTTTTTTGTTTTCTTTGCGTTCGCCCTATTTCTCTATTCCCCAAATGTATGTTTGCAGAGCCCATAACCTCTTGACCTTTAGCAAATATTCCAGGGTTCCCTTGGCTTTTAGTACATCTCTCTGAACCAGTCAAGTCAGTGAAGTACTCTGCTCAGACAACCAGTGCCCCCCCCCCCCCCCCCGCCGCTCACCCTTCGAGCTGACAGTACATGGCTATAGCAGAACCCCCATCGGCTTTTAAATTAACCCTCCATTACATTTTTGACTCTTGTGAAATCCCTGGCTCCTAGTCAATCTTCTCATATCTCCTTGACCTTTAAAAACCTTCCCTCATGCCCTTCACTTTCAGTAACAATTGCATGCAGGCTCTTGGGATTAGTTATTCTGTCGTATACCTTAAGTAACTCTTACCATCCTCCATTAATTAACTCTTAACGCACTGTCATAATTAGACCTTACCACACTCCATTAATTAACCCGTCACATACTCTCTTGATTAACCACTTCCATACTCTCTTAACTATTTACGTACTACCTTAATTAAATCTTAACACACTCATAATTAACCCTGCATGCACTCCCTAAATTAACGATTCAGATACTCCCTAGATTGACCCTTTTCATACTCCTTTATTAACCCTTCCTATACTCCCTTATTAACCCTTCCTATACTCCCTTATTAACCCTTCCCACACTCCCTTATTAACCATTCCCATGCGCCCTTATTAACCCTTCATATACTCCTTTATTAACCCTTCCCATACTCCCTAATTAACCCTTCCCATACTTCATTATTAACTATTTCCACACTCCCTTAATTAACCCTTCATACACAAGCTAAATTAACCCTTCCCATACTCACTAATTAACCCTTTCCATACTCCCTTATTAACCCTTCCCATACTCCATAATTAACCCTTCCTGCACTAGCTTAATTAACCCTTCCTGAACTAGCTTAATTAACCCGTTCCATACTCTCTAATTAACCCTTCCCATACTCCCGTATTAACTCTTCCCATACTCCCTAATTAACCCTTCATGCACTAGCTTAATTAACCCTTCCCATACTCCCTAATTAACCCTTCATGCACTAGCTTAATTAACCCTTCTCATACTCCCTAATTAACCATTCCCATACTCGCTAATTAACCCTTCCCATACTCCCTTATTAACTCTTCCCATAATTCCTTAATAACCCTTCTTGTAATAGCTTAATTAACCCTTCTCATACTCCCTAATAAACCCTTCCCATAGATCCTTAATTAACCTTCACATACTCCCTTATTAACCCTTCCCATACTCCATTATTAACCCTTCCCATACTCCATTATTAACCCCTTACATACTCCATTATTAACTCTTTCCATACTATCTTATTAACTATTCGCATTCTCACTTAATGTTTTTTGTTTGTTTTGTTTTTTGCGTGTGCCTTATTTCTCTAATCTCCAAGGCGGTGTGCGTTGCATTATGTTTTAATTTTGCGCCTGTCGGCCGAGGGCATCCAACTTCGCATTCATTTTATTTAAGGGTCTGCTTCCTCCTGCATTTTCTAAGGGTTTGCTTCCCCGGAGTTTCGGCCGGTGCTGTGTTGGGGAGCGAACCCAGCACCTTCGGTTTGTGAGCCATGTCATTTAACCACTAGACCACGCCGTCCCCTCACTTGTGATGTTTGAATCTATTTTCATGCACATTGTCAGCTTGTCTTATTCGTTAAAGATTTAAAGGTAAAAGTCACGCTTCTAGACGTGTGTATTGATCGACTGTGTCGTGTGGAAAGCGAATAGTAACATCAAAGACAGATGAAAACTGCGGTTGCGTATTAATTATTCATGTAATTAAAGAAATGCATTTTTGTATAATCATTCCGTCTAGTTAAGTGACATCTCCACGTCGAAAGTTAGTTGGAATGGATCTCACACGACCAGTGCCGGATTTAGACTTTATGGGGCCCTAAGCTACGTGGAGCTTGGATGACCCTTGTTAAAAAAAATGACACCGGAAGTTCTCGCAGAACTCTAGAACACAAATTGATATACCTTTTCATTATTTAATAGTAAGACATTTAAAGTGCAAATACCATTTATTTTCAAATGAATCCATTTGGTGATGACGTATTTATCATTACGATTCTTTGATATCAGTCATAAATTAAAATATAGTTTACCATTTGGAAAATATACGCAAAGCAGTCTGACCTACATCAAATCTAACGATAATGTACAGAACCAGCGTCTCTGGGCAGTCGCTAGCTTCACCCACCTAGACAGTACTCTCGCCAGAGAAACGAATATCGACAGTGAGGTCAATAATAGGATTGTGTAGGCGAGCTCTGCGTTTGGGAGGCTCCAAGCAGATGTCTAGAACTGACAAGGTTTCAGTGTCGCAATCAAGATAAAAATGTGTCGTGCTGTGGTGTTATCCAATTTGCTGCATGCCTGTGATATATGTGTACCAGAACCGATCGATTTGAGGGAGCTCTGTCGCAGACTGTAAAGGGGTCTGCTCTATTCTATTTCACTCTACAGTCAATCTAAACAAATTCAAGTAACACTAAATATAAACACAAAACAACAGATTATTTCATCAAGAAACACTGCCAACCATAAACTCTCAAACAACTTAAATTCTGTCTCTAACCTATTAAACGTCACGATACCCTATTCTCCTAATCTGGTCTCCTAATCTGGTTTCCTAATCAGGTCTGCTGATCTGGCCTGCTGCGATCGAACTTAGTTGCGGATTGCTGCTAATGGTAAAGTTCGTAGGTTCTGAACCCATGTCTGACGTCCGTGGTCTTGTTTCTCTTTGTCGACGGTAAATCAAAGTGGTCTCATCGTGGTCCGAATAGACTGCATGAAATATGATCCATGAGATCACTGTAAAACTGCCTCTAGCGGCGACTGACGACTTACATTCACGTGATCAAAGTGATGTCGACGTGATCAGTGGGACTGCGTCAATATGATAAATGTGATTAATGGAAGAATGCCTCTATAAGCTACTGACGATTGTAAATACGACCAGTACATAATATGAGAGTAGTTACCTTGCTTGCAAAGCGTGTCTATCTCAACTGCCTCTCTCCGTCGCCTAAATCTCAACTCAAATCTCCCTAACTGCATATCTCCGCCGCCTGCTCTTTACTGAGCGTCTCTTTCCAAAGTATCTCTCTCTCTCTCTCTCTCTCTCTCTCTCTCTCTCTGAAGTATTCTCTTGTAATGCTCTTCCCGTCTCCCTATGACGGGATTTATATTTGATATGCCTCCCAGATCACGTGAATTCCAAAACAGCACGCGTTTTTTGTCCGTCTGCTTGCCATTAGCCCCCAACCTATTCGCATGGTTTCCAGACGACGCGAGTTTGTCAGCGCCAAGAAGTCTACGTCTCACTAATCACTATCGTTCCAGGTGTTGACACTTGGCCTGTAACTGGCGTCAGGTTACGTCGTGGTTCCATTTGGTTGCTCAAATTCTGGCGGGACTGAGTTCCGCTGCACTGACTCAAATCTCCCGAAGAAGAAAGAAATAAATGGTTGTCTAAGCTCCTACCTATATATTGTCTTTACAGCTAAGATCTGTTACATATGGGCAATGTATAGCAGCCACTCCATACAGCTAAATCGTTTTCACTTGAACTATCTGCGTAGACTGCTCAGGGTCAGGTGACAGGAAAAAGTACCTATCTATGAAATTCTTAGCAATACTAACATGATGAGCAAACATGCACTTCTGAAATTGGCTCATCGATGATAGACAGGACATGTTGTTCCCATGGCAGATGAGCGCATTCCCAAGCAACTCTTATACGGTGAGCTCAAAACAGGCAGATGCTCACCAGGAGAACTGAAGAAACGCTACAGAGACTCCCCGATCGTGTCTCAGAAAGGCTTCAATATTGATGTCACCTCCGGGGAGATGCTTGCACACGACCATACCACCTGGTGAGCTAGTACCACCGAAGGTGCTCAGATCGCAGAGAGTACAGCCATCGCGGAGGCTCAGCGAAAGGGTGCTGCTTGAAAGAAAGAAAAAAAATACTCGCAACGATTCCACAGCCGGCTCCAAGAATGTGTGCCCTGTATGTGGCAGGGTGTACCTACCAGGATTGATCTTTACAGCCACCAGAGAACATATTTCGCAGCAATAGTCTAATACTGTCGGAATATTCGCTTGCGAAGTAATATTATTATTATTATTATTATTATATACAAATGTAATCTGTACAATAATTTTAACATACAAAATAATAAATCATTGATACCTTTATTAACACAAGTAACAATTAACTTGTGGGCAAAATCAGAAATTTGTTTAAGCTCATGCAAATTGTTAGACCCCAACGCTGTAACTTATTGCTTAGACTTAAATCCGACCCTGCTCACCACCTCGTGTCTATATGGTCCAGTGCCCCAGGCGTGTCCCTGTCAATATCATGATGTTTTCGTACCATTATTTGTCTCTTTTATGCTCCGAATTTCATTCCGGTGCTGTTTCAAGCAAGGTATTAGTCCTTTTAATTTGATTTTTTTAGGGGACGGCGTGGGCTAGTGGTTAAGTGACTTAGTGGTTAAGTGCTGGGTTCGATCCCCATCACAGCACCGGCCGTTACCCCAGGGAAGCCTTTGAAAATGCAAGAGGAAGCAGACCCTTACATAAAAATGCATGCCGAAGTCAGATGCACTGATCCGACAGACGCAAAATAACAACCATAGTGCAACGTACACCGCCTTGGGGAATACAGAAATAAGGCGAACGGGAAAACAATTCCTTTTGTTTTGACCAAAATATCTTAACAGCTCGTGTTTTTTGTTTTTGGGAACTACATGAGTGCGATTTAGTTATTTTCGTGTTTCTTTTGTGGTTTTTAAAATAATATATCTTGATTTTTATAGATAACTTCTCTTTTTACACCAGAGTTCTAAAAAATGTCCTTATGTTTTCATTTATCTCCAGGAAATTCCCCCAATTCTTCTATACATCTACATTTCAAAGCCATCAATTATCTTTCCCAATCTTTTATTCATTTTCCGTGTTCTACGTCGTCCTGTGAGACATTTTTTTTTTTTTGCTTAGATGTTTGCCTCACTAGTTTCTACTGGCGGAGGCGCGCCATTTTCCACCCCAGACCGTAGTCAATTGGGCGATATCAGGACGCATAAGCCAGTGCTTGGATGCATGTGTGCGTCTGTATGTACCTATGCTAGGTTTGTGCGCCCTCAGAAGCTAGCCCAACCAAAGTGCAATGGAAGGGTTTTACCACGAGGGCGCGTGTGAAAGTTGTGCAAGGGTGTGACTGTAGGATAGAGTCAAATGAAACAGAGTGAGGTGAGAAGAGAGGGTAGGGGAAGAGTGGCCCCCGTTGTTTTGTCCTCGCTGTGAGACATCACCTGATCACCCTCATTTTAAATGTGCGTGTGACTTGCTTGGATGTCGATATATGACTCATGTTGGTGGATGTCAATATATGACTCATGTTGGTGGATGTCGATATATGACTCATGTTGGTGGATGTCAATATATGACTCATGATGGTGATAACAGCTTCGGCTATCCATATTCTCTTCCTGGCATCTGCTGTTATTATATTTCCAAGCTATGAAACACTCCTGGCATGTTCCAGGATTTGATAACGTACTATCATCTGTAAAACATATTCCTTCCGTGTCCACTTGGATAATTACCATAGTTATCATTTTCTCAATGTTAAAACTCAAAGTGCGAACGCAGGTCACAAGCTGCTATTTTAGGGTAGAGGGCAGCGCATGAGCTGCAGTGATCAGCGACCCATAGCTGACTGCTAGCGTCAGGGTCAGTGAACCAGAGCTGCAAAGACCCTTCTACGCCTCCACGCGGTGATCCTGAATAACAGGCTGCAGCAGGGCAGACTGGATAAGGAGAAGGGATCGAAGAGGGAATGTTAACCCGGTGCTAAAAAATGCTTGCTGAAGACGGATGTGTTGGACCGAAAGGTGCATAAATCGCAGTCAAGCTGTAAACTACGACACAACGCATTCCGTTCCCTGGACTACATTCTGCTACTCAAGCCCTTTCAGGGCTTGGTCGCGGGAGATTGAGAACGAACTAAGCGAAGCCATAAGGGTAGAAAAACAAAACAAGGGGTAGATTTATTCATATATATTGGTAGTAATATACGAAGGCTGTGTGACCTAGGGAGGAAACTTGCTCAGTTTTCACAATCTCAACGCACCGGATTAGATTCCCACCGTGTCCAGTTTGGCAGTCACTGTGTTGTTTCTCGGGCGATTGCTCCTCCATGTACGGAAAGTAATGGCAACCTACTGAACTGCTTACTTGCCAAAACACTTAAACAGCCACACAAAAAAGGTGGCGGTTGTAAAAAGCGACGTTCTGTAAAGGACATGCTGCTTACTTTTGGCAAAAATATAGACAAGGTCTGAGGTACTGATCGAGCTATAACAATAAGAATACAAAATGCGAGAGGTACTTTTATTTTTTAAATTTTATTTTCGTTTGTTGACCTGTTTGTGTCTTTGATACGCAGGTTATGAAGAGGTTTCTTGACCGGACCCTAGTATGTGCTTCGTACACGGGGAGCTGTACTGCTTCTGTAATTTCTGCTATTAATCTTTTTCGTGGTCGGCCCTTGGCTTTGAATATATTGTACAAGGGACGTTCAAGTCAAATCGATATCTTGTTTTGTTTTTTAAGGACTTATACCATCCCAAGAGGGATATAAGCCCTATTGGAATGATGAGTTGCAGAAAGCGGAAGATGCAGTCACAAATGCTAGGAACATGGCAGAGCGAGAACAATCTATGGAGGCAAATATCGCCCTGAAAGCCGCCACGGCGAAATACAAATACACTCTAAATCAAACAGCAAGAGAGAGCTGGAAAAACAAAACTGAAAGCCTCAACCTAGACAAAGAAGGGAACAAGCTATGGAAGCTAGTCAGGGCCATGAATGACGAAACCCCTTCAAACAAACAAATTACCATCAAGCAGGGCGAAAACTTGCTCACTGGAAAAAAAGCCGCAAACGCTTTTGTAGAACACTATGCCAGAGCAAACTACATCGAGGTCCCTGCAGATAGGCATACAGACATTAGTGAAGAGCAAAAGGGGCACGACAACATCAATACGGCACCAGAAGAGCATATGATGGCCAAATTAACAATGAGTGAAATGGAAGAGGCCATGAGAACATCAAAGAAAAGGAAATCTCCCGGAAAAGACGGGATAACAAACGAAATGCTGATGGGGCTGGGCTAAACAGCGAAGAGGAAACTGCTATCAGTCCTGAACCAAAGCTGGAAAAGGGGTATTGTACCCCAGGCATGGAAAGACGCAGTACTTGTACCAGTACCAAAGAAAGGAAAGGACAAAACAGATCCAAATGGATACAGGCCTATCAGCCTACTGAGCTGTGTCGGCAAACTGATGGAACGTATGATAAACACCAGACTGATGTGGCATCTGGAAGAAAAACGAATACTCATTCCACAGCAAGGCGGCTTTAGACAGCACAGATCCACTGAGGACCAGGTCATCCTCATAGCACAGGAAATAGAAGATGCCTACCAGGAACAGAAACACACAGTAGCGGTCTGGGTGAACCTGGAAAAGGCATTTAACAAAGTCTGGAAAGACGGACTTAGTCAAGCTAGGGAGAAGTGAAGTCTGTGGGAGAATGTACAAGTGGATCAACCACTACCTCAAAAAAAGAACGGCCAGAGTCCAAGTACAAGGGCAGATGAGCAAAAAGGTGACACTCGAGCAGGGAGTACCCCAAGGGGGAGTACTGTCACCCACACTCTTCCTGGTGTATATAAACGATATTACAGAGAATATACCAAGAAGAGTCCATAGCTCAATGTTTGCAGACGATCTGTCTACGTGGACCTCTGAAAAGAATCTCACCATAGCAAGAAATCGGATGCAGCAGGCCCTAACATCGCTGGAAGAGTGGGCGAACTCATGGTTAGTCAAAATAAAGGAAGAGAAAACCACATGCACAATATTCTCGCTATCAATCAAACCCTAAATCACAAATTAAGTCTAAATGGCAAACTCCTGCAGCCAAACGACAACCCAAACTATCTGGGAGTCACATTTGATCGGCGCATGACATGGAAAAGTCAGATCGAGAGAAACCGAATGAGAGCCAGAGAAAGAATGGCAATCATGAGGAAACTTGCTGGCACAAGCTGGGGAGCAGACGAAAGTATACTAAAGAAACTGTACACTGGAAGAGTGAGACCAGTTCTCGAGTATGGCATTGCGGCATGGACAACAGCAGCAAAGGCGAACTTCGATAAAGTTAGCAAACTTCAAAACCAGGCCATGAGAGTTATAACAGGAGGCATGAAGTCAACGCCAATTGTAGAACTTGAAAAGATTACAAAACTGCAATCCATGACCGACAGAAGAGACTGCAGAGCCCAGCTGCAGTCAGAGAAACTCCGAAGACTGACTGACCATCCAATGCACCAGAGACTAAACAATTTTGGAAATGGGAAACTAAAGCGGAGAAACTTTGCAGAAATAGCCAAAGCAAAGATGCACGAAGATCCCATACACGCACTAACAACACCAAAGCCTATACCTACTGTACGAAAACCTACCTGGAGGCAGCATATATTTCCAGAGGTGGTAGAAAATATACCAGGTATTTGAAACAAAAACTGCCAGACTGAAAAAGAAAGGAGAGATACTACCCTAAGCTTTATATCGAAAAACTACCCAAGCATGGACTGGACGAATGCATACACCGACGGTTCTGTAACAAACACTACACAGAACGGAGGGGGCAAGAGCATTCCTGAACCTACCAAATGGCAGAAAAATAACACTGTCATTCGCTACTGGTAAGTACACAAGCAATTTCAGAGCGGAGGCGGAGGCACTGAGGGCGGCAGTGGAAGAAATGGTGACACATAAAGAAAATGAAAGCCATACAGTCCTGCTTACAGATGCTCTGGCCGTAGTCACAGCGCTAAAAAGCCAGAAAAACACTGAGCTTAATGACTTAAGAGCAGTACTCTGTCAACTATGCCAGCAGTCCGCACTAAAAAGGGTAGTGGTACAGTGGGTCCCATCACACTGCAACATCCAAGGCAACGAGGAGGCAGACAGACTGGCAAAAGAAGGTGCAAGACTACCACAAACAGATACTAGTATGACGTTCGAAGAGTCAAAACGGCTTATTAAAGCCAGATACATGACCAAATGGGAAACTGAACATACCGGGTACACCAAAAAAGGATGCCTATTACCAGTTGAACAGAAGAGAGCAGGTCGTTGTCTTCAGACTTTGCACTGGCCACAATAGACTGAGGTACCACCTATTCAACAAATTGAAGATAGGTGGTACCGACGAATGCCCGTGTGGTACCGGGAAAATGACCGCTGAACATCTGCTACAGAACTGCCCGACATACGAGGATCAGAGAGAGCAGATGTGGCCATCACCAGTGGAACCACAAGACAAGCTCTATGGCAGTGTCGACAGCCTCAGGATGACCGCCGCTTTTTTTCGAAAAAATAAGGGTTACTGTCTGACTGCGTACGAAGAAGAAGAAGAAAGAAGAATATATTGTACAAGGGACGTTCAAGTCAAACCGATATCTTGTTTTATTTTTTTAAGGAAAAAAAAATTTCAATTAGTGAAAATGCTACTTATTTTTCGATATAATATCCTGCAACGTTTATGCACTTATCCCGTTGTTTAAGTAATGTTTTAAAAATTGCAGTCATTTTAAGGGTTCTTCTTCTTCGTACGCTGTCAGACGTCAACCTGTATTTTTTCGAAAAAAAGCAGTGGTCATCCTGAGGCTGTCGACACTGCCATAGAGCTTGTCTAGTGTTGCCACTGGTGATGGCCACACCTTCTTTTGTCAGTCTGTCTGTCTCCTCGTTGCCTTGGATGTTACAGTGGGATGGAACCCACTGTACCACTACTCCTTTTGGTGCGGACTGTTGGCATAGTTGACAGAGTACTGCTCTTAAATCATTAAGTTCAGTATTTTTCTGGCTTTTTAGTGCTGTGACTACGGCCAGGGCATCTGTAAGCAGCACTATATAGCTTTCATTCCTTTTACCTGTCACCATTTCTTCCACTGCCGCCCTCAGTGCCTCTGCCTCCGCTCTGAAATTGCTTGTGTATTTTCCAGTTGCCAATGACGGTTACAGAACCGTCGGTGTATGCATGGGCCCAGTCCATGCTTGGGTAGTTTTTCGTTATGTACCTCAGGGTTGTATCTCTTCTTTCTTTTTCAGTCTGGCTGTTTTTGTTTCCAATACTTGGAATATTTTCTACCACCTCTGGAAATATATGCTGTCTCCAGGTAGGTTGTCGTACAGTAGGTATGGGCTTTGGTGTTGTTAGTGCGTGTATGGGATCTTCGTGCATCTTTGCTTTGGCTATTTCTGCAAAGTTTCTCCGCTTTAGTTTCCCATTTCCAAAATTGTTTAGTCTCTGGTGCATTGGATGGTCAGTCAGTCTTCGGAGTTTCTCTGACTGTAGCTGGGCTCTGCAGTCTCTTCTGTCGGTCATGGATTGCAGTTTTGTAATCTTTTCAAGTTCTACAATTGGCGTTGACTTCATGCCTCCTGTTATAACTCTCATGGCCTGGTTTTGAAGTTTGCTAACTTTATCGAAGTTCGCCTTTGCTGCTGTTGTCCATGCCGCAATGCCATACTCGAGAACTGGTCTCACTCTTCCAGTGTACAGTTTCTTTAGTATACTTTCGTCTGCTCCCCAGCTTGTGCCAGCAAGTTTCCTCATGATTGCCATTCTTTCTCTGGCTCTCATTCGGTTTCTCTCGATCTGACTTTTCCATGTCATGCGCCGATCAAATGTGACTCCCAGGTAGTTTGGGTTGTCGTTTGGCCGCAGGTATTTGCCGTTAAGACTTATTTTGATGTTTTGGGGTTTGTTTGAAAGATTTTAAGGGTTAAAACATGTGGAAATCGCTTTAGGCCAGGTCTGAGCTGTAAAGTAATAATGTTCGCATTGGCGTCAAAGGCCCGTTGCGTCGATTGAGAACTACCGTGTCCAACTGCTGAGGCTATATCCATGCGTAGCGTGTCGACCGAAATCCCTACAGACTTCCCAGGTGGAACCGTGTACTCCGCAGCCTTGGAATGAAGGCCGCGAAGAGTGTATTACACCAATGTTTGTGTCAAACTTTCCGTGTCAATCTCCATGTTTCCGCGTGCTCCGCCGCCGAGACTTCTGACTGTGTCCAGCTGTTGGTCAGCGTGACCCTTGCTGTGCTAAGAATAGGAGACATGGAGAGGTTTCGTGTAACATCCGGTGCAGGGAGGGAAGGTGGGCAGGAGGAAGTCGGCTTTAGTCCGAGCAGAAATGTCCTTGAGTAGTGATACTCTGGACTGAATTCTGGTGTGCAGTTAAGCGAAACGTTGAACTCCATCATGGACTGGTTTCCCACGGCTTGAGCGAAATGTAGCATAACAAACAGGATAACCGATCGAAAGCACATCGGTTCCACAGAATAAAGTCCTTGATACATACCACCTGGTGAAGGAGTTGCGAAATATAATCCGAATAGGAAGCACCAAACATCGGAAAACTCGACACAAGCACCGGAGAGAATCGAGAGCGCAGCCACTAAGGCGCGGCCATCTTACTTTTTTTCATGCTGTAAGGAGGATGTGGCAATACCTCCCAGTCGAGTTGCTGCAGATGGCACATAGTGCGCTGAGCCGTATGAGGTCGAGCATTATCTTGCAGAAGCAGGACACACTTCGGGATCAAACCAGGCCGTTCTTTCCTCAGACGGTTATGCACATCACTCAAAATATGTATGTACCGTTCACTGTTGATAGTGGCACCACTCGGTAAAAAATCAATATGAATGATGCCAAATTTGTCCCAGAAAATACTCGTTTCTTGTTACTCCTAGCATTCTG
Source organism: Ariolimax columbianus (assembly GCA_036924085.1). Lineage (NCBI taxonomy): Eukaryota > Metazoa > Mollusca > Gastropoda > Stylommatophora > Arionidae > Ariolimax > Ariolimax columbianus. The sequence continues at coordinate 29,221,248 of JAVGWX010000008.1, forward strand.
CACTGGCATTTCATTTCTATTGTTACGATGTGTCTTTTATTTGTGTTTGTTAATGTCCATTTCTGACGCTGGTAGCACAATGTGGGTATGAATATTGTGTTGTATAACGTTGTTTTTTTGGTTTTTGGTATCCATTGAAACATGTTTGCATTGTAATATCGAGCACTCCTGCTGTTATTGGTAATGTAATTTGTGGAATTTTAACTGTATTTAGTCCTCCACATGAATACAAATTTTCAACTCCAAAGTCAAGTCAGTCCTATTGTTTGGCTCTGGGACGTGGGGAACAACTCCAAAGTCAAGTCAGTTCTATTGTTTGGCTCTGTGACGTGGGGAACAACTCCAATGTCAAGTCAGTTCTATTGTTTGGCTCTGTGACGTGGGGAATAACTCCAATGTCAAGTCAGTTCTATTGTTTGGCTCTGTGACGTGGGGAACAACTCCAAAGTCAAGTCCGTCCTATTGTTTGGCTCTGTGACGTAGGAAACAAAGAAAATTACAACTAATAAGATCCAAGTTTTCATCAATACATGCTTGTGTATGTAGCAGCGTAGGCGTTAAGGTTATTGCTGAGTAGGTATCTTATCAAAGAGGTATAACATATCGACACGACTTCAACGCAGCAACACGCAGTAAACACTATCGCTGAGCATAACACAAAATAATATCATTTATTAACAGGGATAATCGTTGCACAATATCAACAAAAAGCAATGAACTTCTAAACGAAATAATCATTATATATATATAACTACTACAGAAGATATCAGCAATTACTGTTGGTATCACTTCTGTAACTACCTAAAACCCCAGGTTCTAAGTCGGTACCTGCAACAGTAAGACTTCACAGCCTCAAGAATTATTCTAGCCTAAACTTAATGGCTGCAGTTAGCACGCCGTCCTCTATCTGCACCCTCAACACACAATCACAAACTCGTCTTCACGATCAGATCAGATCAGTCCGTCTGTGCACTCACATATAATCAGATAACGTAAAATCAGGCGATCTATGCATTTACATATAATGAGATCACTTCACATACTCAGGTGTATATGTACGCTCACACATCGTTCAGAAGGTATCTTGCACATACAACTCACATTCAGATTTCGTCTTTAGGCAATCTGTACACTCGTGCAACAATTCAGAACATACATCGTTCACAATGTGTCCTGCCCATACAAAACATTCAGATCTTTTACTGTTCACAAGGTGTTCTTCATAAGCACCTGTTGAGCGCGACTGGCTAAACTTGAAGTGTATGATGGTACAACCACCCTGTAAACTCTCATTGCCGGACGCACTCCCAGTCTTCCTGCCAGTCTGCTGAATTTATCTCTGCAGTGTATTTTATAGTGCCAAGCAACAACATGGCTGTCCAATGGTTTTCTCTGGGTCGGCTGACTTAGCCATTATTTCAATTTGGAACTACCCCAACTAAAATGTTATTGGTGGCTGTCTATCCACGAGTCACTGTCATAAATGTGGTATCCTGGCCTGTACGTAGTCGTTGTCAATAATCACCATCCATGTCAAGTCACGCCAGAGTAGTCAGTTCTGACACCCACCCCTCCATCAGACAAAGAACTCTACATATCGTTTCCTATTCGAACTAGTGTCGAAACGGTAATTGACACTGGCATGCCCTGCGTTCGTCCAACGCATTCAGTCAACCTTTAATTCTTAGCGAACACAGTCGCCAGCTCAATATCCCCTGCCCTAAACGACCATGCCCCAGCTTAGAACTGTCACACGTAGAATAAAAAGGAAGAACATGATATGAAAGAGTCACTTAATGGAAATATAGAAAATAACACTAGACACAAAATTGTGACTGTTTGCGTGCATCTGAGATTAAATCAAGGTACCTTTATGTTGTTTAGGCTGCTGGAAATGAATATGGTCGTTACGACGCTATGCTAAATCTAGTTTTTGTTTTTAACAAGTCTTACAGATTTGCAAATATATACCATATGATAATGCTCGTAGCGGAAATGATTCACAGCAACGCCTTTTTTGACTGTTGCTTGTAATACGTTTCTATAGCATCTCTCATAAGAGTCCCACAATAGTCTAATGACATTGCTGCATTTCATTTTCATTGGTATCATTTTTCGATGGGCATGATGACCTCCTGATGAAATCATTCCCAATGCTCGTCACTTACAGCACCGCAGTTACCAGGGAAGAAATCCACATGAGAGTGTAAAAAGGGTAATTTCAAGGATATGTTGCACCCTAGTCTTTCGTAGCGCTGTAACGGGGTTTCTACCAGGGCCAACTGTAATAGTAATATCTAATGATAATCTAGAGTAGGTCATGGTTTCTACAAGCTCCTGGCAGTTGTCAGCCTTATTGTCTCCTAGACGGTTTGTGGCCATTTGCTGCTAAGCATTGCAAGCTAACTGTTTATTACCTGTGAGCATATCATCAAATCGTTGATGTCCGAAAAGATGACGCATGTGGGGACCGACAAATCCACCTTTCTTGGCGTTGTCATCACTAAGGACTTGGTGGTCTCGAGGTAAGGTGTCCGCCTCGGGTGCCTAAGGTTTTTCTTCATGTGGATCTTCTGGTAAAAATTCCCCTGATCTCTTGGTAGCGTGATCAGACCCATACTCTCTGGGTAGTGAGATCGGACCCCTGATCTCTTGGTAGTGAGATTGGACCCCTGATCTCTTGGAAGTGAGATCGGACCCCTGATCTCTTGGAAATGAGATCGGACTCCAGATCTCTAGGTAGTGAGATCGGACCCCTGATCTCTTGGAAGTGAGATCGGACCCCTGATCTCTGGGTAGTGAGATCGGACACCCATGTGCAGTGTCGCGCACGTTAAACATCCCTTGGCAGTTGGAAATTGAAAAGAGTAGGCTTAACGGCCGCTGCCCACACAAAATTCAAATTAAAAATCTCCCCAAGTTATTTGTGCGTTTCCACAGGTGGTTTGTTAAGAGCAGCTATAGATGGGGCCTAACTGGCTGCGGATCTACTTAGCTCTAGTGTTTATTAGAGTCTACTAAGATGTACTGGCACATTTTTAAAAGCCACTCTCCAAGAAACTGGTTGTATACAGACTCTGTAGAGTTTTTTAAACCAGTATACGACGTTAAGTTAAGCTTTGGAAATTTGTCATGAAGGTCTAAAAATCCTGCCCTATTTCTATCTCTGGTCTTTAAAAACGTCTTCATGAGTCCAACTTGATGTGGAGAGGAAGGGGCAAGATCTTGTGGGATTCTACACGGTTTGGTTTAATACATTATTTGTCCCCGACTCAAGTGATTATTGTTGGGGGCCAATTCTGTTTCTTTTGTAGGGGAAAGCCCTGCCACGGTTGTCCCACAGACAGTGGAAACCTGAAAATTTTGTGTAACCATACTGTAGCACCCTTAAAATGACAGAGACCTCCAGGTCACCACAAATCTGCTACTTATACGCGTCACGGTTAATGGTGTGTAACAGTTATTTCGTGCTAGTGTACCGTTCTTTCGTGTGAACTGCATAACCGATTTGAACAGATGGTAAACCGTTACCATTATAAAGCAGTACATATTTGAAGCTCAACTTGGACGAATCAATGAACAGTCTCCAATCATTACCTGGGTAGTTGATGTGTTGCGCTCCCATCAGACCCACTATATCAACGACGCAAGCAATGAGGTTATGTAATTTTGAAATACGGAAATAGATCATTTTGCTGAACACAACACACAGAACGTGTACATTCTATTCTATCATTTTGCTGAACACAACACACAGAACGTGTACATTCTATTCTATCATTTTGCTGAACACAACACACAGAACGTGTACATTCTATTCTATCATTTTGCTGAACACAACACACAGAACGTCTACATTCTATTCTATCATTTTGCTGAACACAACACACAGAACGTGTACATTCTATTCTATCATTTTGCTGAACACAACACACAGAACGTGTACATTCTATTCTATCATTTTGCTGAACACAACACACAGAACGTGTACATTCTATTCTATCATTTTGCTGAACACAACACACAGAACGTGTACATTCTATTCTATCATTTTGCTGAACACAACACACAGAACGTGTACATTCTATTCTATCATTTTGCTGAACACAACACACAGAACGTCTACATTCTATTCTATCATTTTGCTGAACACAACACACAGAACGTCTACATTCTATTCTAGAAGATTTCATTGCTGCAACCTCAATCCCAATAGATATGCTGGGGGGGGGGGGGGGGGGGGGCAATTCCAAATCGCTGACTAGAACGTTCAATTTCAAATCGATGACTAGTACGTTCAATTCCAAATCGCTGACTAGTACGTTCAATTCCAAATCGCTGACTAGAACGTTCAATTACAAATCGCTGACTAGAACGTTCAATTCCAAATCGATGACTAGTACGTTCAATTCCAAATCGATGACTAGTACGTTCAATTCCAAATCGCTGACTAGAACGTTCAATTCCAAATCGCTGACTAGAACGTTCAATTCCAAATTGCTGACTAGAACGTTCAATTTCAAATCGCTGACTAGAACGTTCAATTTCAAATCGCTGACTAGAACGTTCAATTCCAAATCGATGACTAGTACGTTCAATTCCAAATCGATGACTAGTACGTTCAATTCCAAATCGCTGACTAGAACGTTCAATTCCAAATCGCTGACTAGAACGTTCAATTCCAAATTGCTGACTAGAACGTTCAATTTCAAATCGCTGACTAGAACGTTCAATTCCAAATCGCTGACTAGAACGTTCAATTCCAAATCGCTGACTAGAACGTTCAATTTCAAATCGCTGACTAGAACGTTCAATTCCAAATTGCTGACTAGAACGTTCAATTTCAAATCGCTGACTAGAACGTTCAATTTTAAATTGCTGACTAGAACGTTCAATTCCAAATCGCTGACTAGAACGTTCAATTCCAAATCGCTGACTAGAACGTTCAATTTCAAATCGCTGACTAGAACGTTCAATTTCAAATCGCTGACTAGAACGTTCAATTCACTCTGGGTAACTTTATGTGGATGTACAGACTCTGCAATAGGCACGAAATCAGGATCTTTTGATGCAGATGCTTTGACGTGTTACGGATGTCCTCTGGTATTATTATTTTCTTCGTCATCCTGGCAATCAGATTCTGGTTGGTCCGGAATTTAAAAAATCCTTCCCCGTGAGGCATAGGCTGCATAGCAGACGGAATATTCGGATAGGTCACATGTCGCTTTTGTCACATGTCGCTTTTGTCACATGTCGCTTTTTCCTATCAGAAATACCATGTCAAATTGGAGGAGTCATGCACATCGTAGACAAACTTGGCAGGGATGGGCAGACAAAGATCTTCATACTCAGAACGGGACACTGTAGACTCAAGGCTCACCTTCACAGAATGGGTCTTAGAGACACTGCCACGTGCGATTGTGGAGCACCCAAGCAAACACCAGAACATATTCTCCAAGAATGCCCTACCTATGCAGACCAAAGAGAGGCAGTCTGGCCTGGGGGAGCGAACCATGCTCGAAAAGCTGTGGGGGACCGGTGAAGACCTGAAACGCAGTCACCTTCGTGAACCTCACTGAACTAGAAGCATAGCATCAGTTCTTCGATGAAGAAGAGGAATAATAAGAAGAACAAGGAGGAGGAGTCATGCAAAAGTACCAACCTTTAAGATGAATTGTAGGTTACCTCTACACCATGGGAACTGCACAATGCATCCATCGTCCGTTCCTGTTCAACCAGCAGCAGAGACGCGTTGTACTGGTTTGATAACATGTGTGAGACCCAATTCGGGTCCTGGTCACAAATCTCACAACCAAATTAAAAAATATAAGCTTTCTGTAATGGGTTGCCTTTGTTATAGCATATTTATCTGGCCGCAAAAATAGCAAATATAATCCAAATTTGGTTTTTGTGTGTGTGTTTTGTTTTGTTTTGCGTTCGCCTTATTTCTCTAATCTACAAGACGGTGTGTGTTGCACTGTGGTTTTCATTTTGCGCCTGTCGGCCCAGTGCATCTGACTTTAGCATGCATTTTATGTAAGGGTCTGCTTCCTCCTGTATTTTCTAACGGTTTGCTTCCCCGGGGTAACGGCCGGTGCTGTGATGGGGATCGAACCCAGCACCTTCAGATTGTGAGCCGTGTCACTTAACCATGTCCACGCCGTCCCCCAAAGTTGGTTTAAGTTCTCATTTGTATGTTGGTATCTTAATGCATAGTGTACACAGTGGACCCTTTTGTCCATCGGTTGATCCATTCCTCGTTGAAATGTGTATAATGTGTGTGTGTTAGCTGGAGTGTTTATTTGCGCCGTGCTTGTTATTTCCAGAAGTCTCCTTTTTATAAGTTGACATGGCCGCTGCCGTTTGCGCAGACTTCTATTTCTCCTATTTTAATCAACTTTCCCATAACCTAGAGAGCTGAATGTGTGTACACAGCCTTTACTAGTGCTACCTGTTAAATCTATCACATTTTGACTGATCCTGGACAGGTCATCCAAAATATTCTACTGAAAAACGTAGTTTGATATTTCCTTTTTCGTTTCCTGATGTATCTATGTGCCCTGGAATTTACTGCATGGTGACTTTGTAGTTGTTGTTGTTGTTGTTGTTGTTGTTGTTGTTGAATGAACATAATGAGTAATATTACTCTTTTGTGCGCCCTTAAAAGGACGTTAAGTGGCGGGTTGTCGTAGCCTTCATCACATCCCGAGCGTGCGTATGAAGGGGGACCGTTGTGCTCCACCGATTGTGCTATGCTTGGCTTTATCTGCGTGTCGCTCACTACTTCCGGGATCACGCCGATCCCTCACCTCGTTAGCCAGGCTGCCATGAAAACAGCCCGTGTCCAGGGAGGGCTACTGGGAATCCGAGCTGAGGGTCTTGGCCAGTATGTTTTGCCTGACCCTCACTAACATGTCTGATCAGTATGTTTTGCCTGACCCTCACTAACATGTCTGATCAGTATGTTTTGCCTGACCCTCACTAACATGTCTGATCAGTATGTTTTGCCTGACCCTCACTAACATGTCTGATCAGTATGTTTTGCCTGACCCTCACTAACATGTCTGATCAGTATGTTTTGCCTGACCCTCACTAACATGCAGTATGTTTTACCTGACCCTGACTAACATGTCTAATCAGTATGTTTTGCCTGACCCTCACTAACATGTCTAACCAGTATGTTTTACCTGACCCTCACTAACATGTCTGATCAGTATGTTTTGCCTGATCCTCACTAACATGTCTAACCATTATGTTTTGCCTGACCCTCACTAACATGTCTGATCAGTATGTTTTGCCTGACCCTCACTAACATGTCTAACCAGTATGTTTTGCCTGACCCTCACTAACATGTCTAACCAGTATGTTTTGCCTGACCCTCACTAACATGTCTAACCAGTATGTTTTGTCTGGCCCTCACTAACATGCAGTATGTTTTGTCTGACCCTCACTAACATGCAATATGTTTTGCCTGACCCTCACTAACATGCAGTATGTTTTGCCTGACCCTGACTAACATGTCTAACCAGTATGTTTTGCCTGACCCTCACTAACATGCAGTATGTTTTGCCTGACCCTCACTAACATGCAGTATGTTTTGCCTGACCCTCACTAACGTGCAGTATGTTTTGCCTGACCCTCACTAACATGTCTAACCAGTATGTTTTGCCTGACCCTCACTAACATGTCTAACCAGTATGTTTTGCCTGGCCCTCACTAACATGTCTGATCAGTATGTTTTACCTGAGCCTCACTAACATGTCTGACCAGTATGTTTTGCCTGACCCTCACTAACATGTCTAACCAGTATGTTTTGCCTGACACTCACTAACATGCAGTATGTTTTGCCTGACCCTCACTAACATGCAGTATGTTTTGCCTGACCCTCACTAACATGCAGTATGTTTTGCCTGACCCTGACTAACATGTCTAACCAGTATGTTTTGCCTGATCCTCACTAACATGTCTAACCAGTATGTTTTGCCTGACCCTCACTAACATGTCTAACCAGTATGATTTGCCTGACCCTCACTAACATTTCTGATCAGTATGTTTTGCCTGACCCTCACTAACATGTCTGATCAGTATGTTTTACCTGACCCTCACTAACATGTCTGACCAGTATGTTTTGCCTGACCCTCTCTAACATGTCTAACCAGTATGTTTTGCCTGACCCTCACTAACATGTCTAACCAGTATGATTTGCCTGACCCTCACTAACATGTCTGATCAGTATGTTTTGCCTGACCCTCACTAACATGTCTGATCAGTATGCTTTACCTGACCCTCACTAACATGTCTGACCAGTATGTTTTGCCTGACCCTCACTAACATGTCTAACCAGTATGATTTGCCTGACCCTCACTAACATGTCTGATCAGTATGTTTTGCCTGACTCTCACTAACATGCAGTATGTTTTGCCTGACCCTCACTAACATGCAGTATGATTTGTCTGACTCTCACTAACATGCAGTATGTTTTGCCTGACTCTCACTAACATGCAGTATGTTTTGCCTGACTCTCACTAACATGCAGTATGTTTTGCCTGACTCTCACTAACATGCAGTATGTTTTGCCTGACTCTCACTAACATGCAGTATGTTTTGCCTGACTCTCACTAACATGCAGTATGTTTTGCCTGACTCTCACTAACATGCAGTATGTTTTGCCTGACTCTCACTAACATGCAGTATGTTTTGCCTGACTCTCACTAACATGCAGTATGTCTTGCCTGACTCTCACTAACATGCAGTATGTTTTGCCAGACTCTCACTAACATGCAGTATGTTTTGCCAGACTCTCACTAACATGCAGTATGTTTTGCCTGACTCTCACTAACATGCAGTATGTTTTGCCTGACTCTCACTAACATGCAGTATGTTTTGCCTGACTCTCACTAACATGCAGTATGTTTTGCCTGACTCTCACTAACATGCAGTATGTTTTGCCTGACTCTCACTAACATGCAGTATGTTTTGCCTGACTCTCACTAACATGCAGTATGTTTTGCCTGACCAGACGTTAGTCTTCCTCCCTGGATGATGACTTTAATATTGTGTATTGTTTGTATCTTGTAAATCGGATCAGCCAGCTTTGTAACTTCTTCAATGTCAGTTTTGGTGAAATCTTCCAATGTTTGTAGCGTAATCTTGAATCATTACAGATTACAATATCACTTTTGATTATCTTGTTGGAAGAGCTTGAGTTTTACTAAGATGGTCACGTGTATTACTGTCATTTCTGATTGGTAATTGTTGCAAAAAAAGAGCAATTAGCCGATTGGTTAGGATACGGCATCTTGACCAAATAAGATGATTCAGAACTCTGGAAAAGCCTTCTTTTTTTTTTTTTTGCAATTGGAAATGTAATCTAGCTTTCACACTGCACGGTGACTGTACCGGTAACAACCTTTATTCTTTAGCCATCTAAATCTTCCAGATGGATTCCATTAGTGAGAACAAAAGCAGATGAGATAGTATTGCCGCATCGAGTACTTCATGAAAGGTTTAAGTCCGACATTTATGGTGACCTCGAAAACAGTCGTCTTTATATCAGTGAGGATTGTGTTATTTCACTAATTTTGATTACCAGCGATAATTCGGCCGTAAAGAGTGTACATGGCTGTATCGTGTATGATGGCCATCTATTTAAAGATTTAGACACACGAACAACATTCAGTCATTTCTTTGCCAGTATATACATCGTTTAGGCCAGCCATTCACCCAGGTTAAAATGGGACGTGATGTTTATTGAGCTTAAAACACTTCCAGTGGAAAGCTTTTAGACCGCTCAATTATTTGCTTCTCATAGTGAAGTGCTTTTTATAAAGTTACACGAGAGTTTTGACCTGGCTGTTGAATATTTGTATGTGGCTTACACGCTCTAATATAACCGAAAATACTCTGGCTGTATTTGCAAAGAGCGTACTTCTGCCAAAAGAGGGTTGAAATCATATTAGCATGAACAATGGTGCATAAAAGACGTAGTATCATTGGACGATTGGTGAGCGCATTTTGTTGTCGACGCAGGTTACGTCATGCTGGGCTGAAGGGACTTCAGGGAGTGGTGAAGAAGACCATCACGGATGATCTTCAGGTGAACATTTGGGAAGCTGTCCATATGGACAAGATAGTTCCTTCGCTTCTGTTTAACATGCAAGACCGCAGGTGAGTGTTTTAATTGTCCATCTACAGTGTATTTGAGACTGTACATTTAGAGTAGAATTCCGTGTGTATCAGCTGTAGGTCTCACATAAAATAAACAAATAAAGATGAATTGGAAAAGTTCGGACAGGTTCTGTGATAAGGGTAACAAAGAAAAATAAAACAACTAAAAAGGGTCCAAGCTTTCATACATATAATAATAATAACGTTTGCTTAGGTGTCTGAGAACCGTTGAGTCAGTGGTCACATCCATGACCCACTGCTACGCGTAGTTCCAGGCGTCATCCAGGGCGGCGGTGGAGGTCGATGTCTGCTGGGGCCACACTGTACGGGGGATGGCCTCTTCTGCGCCTCCAGCCGGTTGGGGGAAGTCATTTGGCGCTGAGGAACGACTTGTGTAGTATCTTGTGGGCTGGGGTTTCCTGGTCCAGCCGTACAACATGACCAAACAAAGAAACTCGGCGGCGGTCAAATGTTTCTGAGATTTGGAGGAGGCCTGTTTTAGCGGAGACCTCCACGTTGCGGATGTAGTCATGCCATCGGATGCCCAGGATACGCCGCTGGTTGCGCACATGGAAGGCCTCTAGTCTCGATCGACATATAAGGGAGTACAGGAAAGGTTAATTAATGGAGTGGTTACGGCGTGGGCTAGTGGTTTAGTGCCACGGCTCACAACCCAAAGGTGCTGGTTTGGATCCCCATCACAGCACCGGCCGTTACCCTGGGGAAGCAAACCTTTAGAAAATGCAGTTGGAAGCAGTCCCTTACATAAAATGCATGCTGAAGTCAAATGCACTGAACTGACAGGCGCAAAATAAAAACCACAGTGCAATGCACGCCGACTTGTGAATTAGAGAAGTAAGAAGAATGTAAAAAAAATAAACAATTAAGGTAGAGTTAACAAGGTAGTATTGCAACGGTTAATAAGGGAGTACGTGAAGAGTTAGTTAAGGGAGTGCAGGAAGGGTTAATTAAGGGAGTATAAGAAGAGTTAATAAGATAGTATGGGAAGGGTTAATAAGGGAGTATAAGAAGAGTTAATGAGATAGTATGGGAAGGGTTAATAAGGAGTATGGGAAAGGTTAATAAGGGAGTATGGGAAAGGTTGATAAGGGAGTATGGGAAAGGTTAATAAGGGAGTATGGGAAAGGTTAATAAGGGAGTATGGGAAAGGTTAATAAGGGAGTATGGGAAAGGTTAATAAGGGAGTATGGGAAAGGTTAATAAGGGAGTATGGGAAAGGTTAATAAGGGAGTATGGGAAGGGTTAATAAGGGAGTATGGGAAAAGTTAATAAGGGAGAATGGGAAAGGTTAATAAGGGAGTATGGGAAAGGTTAATTAGGGAGTATGGGAAGGGTTAATAAGGGAGTATGGGAAGGGTCAATCAAGGGAGTATGGGAAAGGTTAAATAAGGGAATACATGCAGGGTTACTTATCTCAGTGTCTTAAGGTTTAATTAAGGGAGTATGTGAAGGGTTAATTAAAGCAGTATGTAAAAGGTTGATTAAGGTAGTATGGTAAGGTATTATTATGACAGTGTGTTAAAAGTTAATTAATGGAGGATGATAAGAGTTAAATAATGTATTCAGAAGAATAACTAATCCCAAGAGCCTGCATGCAATTGTTACTGAAAGTGAAGGGCAGGAGGGAGGGTTTTTAAAGGTCAAGGAGATATGAGAAGATTAACTAGGAGCCAGGGGTTTCACAAGAGTCAAAAATGTAATGGAGGGTTAATTTAAAAACCGATGGCGTACTGCTATAGCCATGTACTGTCAGCTCGAGGGGGGCACTGGTTGCCTGGGCAGAGTACTTCACTGACTTGACTTGACTGGTACAGAGAGATGTACTAAAAACCAAGGAAGCCTTGGAATATTTGCTAAAGGTCAGGAGGTTATGGGCTCTGCACACAGACTGGACTTGTTGCTCTAGAGTTAATTACTTTTTTTGCTAATAATAATTTATTACTATAGTGTGTCTGTTTATAATTAGTAACTTCAGTTTGTTAATTTATAATTAATTATAGTCTATCTGTTTAGTTACTTTGCTTAGCCCATTTATAACTATTAAATCTGTCTGTTTAGAATTAATTACTTTATTTTGCAGATGTATAATTGTTGAATCTGTCTCTTTATAATTAGTTTGCCCATTTATAATTATTGAATCTATCTGTTTAGAATTACTTACTTTAGTTTGCCCATTTATAATTATTGAATCTTTCTGTTTAGAATTACTTACTTTAGTTTGACCATTTATAATTATTGTATCTTCCTGTTTAGAATTACTTACTTTAGTTTGCCCATTTATAATTATTGAATCTTTCTGTTTAAGTGCAACATAAATATCACTGTAAACAGCGTACGATGAAGAAGAAGAAGAATCTTTCTGTTTAGAATTACTTACTTTAGTTTGCCCATTTATAATTATTGAATCTTTCTGTTTAGAATTACTTACTTTAGTTTGCCCATTTACAATTATTGAATCTTTCTGTTCAGAAGTAGTTTCTTTAGTTTCTCCATGCGTCTCTAAACAGTGACATTGATGACGGTGGTGACACAGACAGTCCTGGGGAAGAGGACAGTCCTGCACATCTAGCAGAAGTTGTGTTCAGAGACCTCATACGCCGTGCCTCATTCCGAAATATCAACTCAGTGATATCGCCTGTTCTTGTGTAAGTTCAATCCATAGATTGGTCAATTTGATCTAAGTACTATGTATTATTTTCATAAACATCAATGAACGAGGAAGTCTGTGATTATAAAACATTCGAGGGAGCAGTGTTACATAGTGGTTAGAGTGGCATGGCTTGCAATTAAATCTTGTGTTTGTATTCATGAACGATCAAGGTCATACAACTATGAGAAGTGAACCATTTACATAAATAACTGCTGAAGTCTGATGCACTCAGCCAAAAGGCACAAAACACAGAATAACACATTCCACTTCTGGAAACAAGACGAGCATACAAAATATGTGTGTGATATAAATATATTTGTCAACTGTGGCCACATTGTTTTGATACCTGCCTCTGCCTCCTGACATGGAGGGCAGCAGATCGAATTCCCTGTCTTATGACAGTTTTTGGTGGGATTTTTCTATGATATAATGAAATGGCACCATACAGCGACATAGATTTCCTTCAATTTAAACTTTTTTGGCTTCATTTGTATTTACTACCTTCTTCTTTTTCTTCTTCTTCTTCTTCTTCTTCTTCTTCTTCTTCTTCTTCTTCTTCTTCTTCTTCTTCTTCTTCTTCTTCTTCTTCTTCTCTTTCTTCTTCTTCCTCCTTCTCCTCCTCCTCCTCCCTCCCTCCCTCCTCCTCCCTCCCTCCTCCTTCTTCTTCTTCTTCTTCTTCCTCGTCCTCTTCCTCCTCCCTTCTTCTTCTTCTTCTTCTTCTTCAGGGATCAGCTGATGCTATGCTTCTAGTCTGGTGAGGTTCACGAAGGAGACTGTATGTTTCAGGCCTTCGCTGGTCCCCCACAGCTATTCGAGCATGGTCGCTCCCCCAGGTCAGTCTGCCTCTCTTTTGTCTGCATAGGTAAGACAGTCCTGCAGAATATGTTCTGGTGGTTGCTTGGGTGCTCCACAATCGCACGTGGCGGTGTCTCTGAGACCCATTCTATGGAGGTGGACCTTGAGTCTTCAATGTCCCATTCTGAGTCTGAAGATCTTTGTCTGCCCATCTCTGCCAAGTTTGTCTATGCTGTCATTTTCTAGCTTATATTCTTTGTGCTGGTATTTCCATTCTGTCCTCATGGATCGTTTGATGAGTGAATTGTATGTATTAAACAATTATATTGTTTCTTAGATGACTGCATTAAAGCTTCAACAAAGGAGACGGGTAGATTAAAGGAGGAGAGGAGTAGATTGTAAGTGGCGGATAGAGTGTGGGTGGGTGTGAGAGGATTGGTGGTTTGAGGGGTTGAGGTGGACAGGAATGGCAGTTTGATGGAGATGGGGAAAGATATTTGTGGTATGGTAGAAAGAGATCGGTGCATTGAGAAGGAAAGAAATGGGCAGAGAGTTTAGTGGGGTAAGGGTCAAAGCAATGGCGTGTTAGAGGATAGGATGGGAGTGCAATGTGAATATGATGGATGGCTAGTGTTTAAACAATTAACTAGTTTCAAAATTATCCCTGGCATCGCCAGGTAATTTACCTCATATATATATATATATATATACGAGGAGCGCTTCAAAAGTAATGCCTTCTGTTTTATTCCATTTAAATCATAACAAAGCAGACGAAGACGTGTATTGGACCGAAAGGTGCAAAATATCGCAGTCAATCTGTAAACTAGCGACACAACACATACCATTCTCCAGACTACATCCTGCTGCTTGCAAAGCCCTGTTCAGAGTTTGGAAGCGGGAGATTGAGAACAACCACAGAAGAATAAGAAGAACCATAACAGATTTTTAAAAAGCATAAAAACACCACCATTTGATAGAGCAATGTCTTGCCTTAAAAACCTATTTTTCAGCATAGTGACCTCTCTTGGCTATATATTTTCTCCACTGATGAGCAAGAACATACGCGCCGAGCTCGTAAAAGTATGTGTTAGCGGTCGTGGAACCCACCTGACGCAAACTTTGATATTCCAAAATTGCCACTATCGTTTCCAACGCATTGAAGCCGATATTTAGCTCCGTAGACATTTTCCTGGTCGTAATCCTCCGATTTGAGCGCATGAGCTGATTGAGGCTTTCTCCATTGCGTGGTGTGACAGCTGTGCATTACCGTCCGGAACGTGACTTGTCCATCGTGTTGCTTTAACCACTGCTGAATCACACAACTCACTGCCTCAATGTGCTAACATACACTGTTTGGTCTCCGTAAACGTTCAGCGGGCCTCGATGAATGTCAATTGTTGTAACTTTTTCCGCATGGAGGAATTTGATAGCGCACCTCTGTTTATAACACACTTCCATGACACATGCCATTTTGTTAGACTGCTCCTCCACTGCCACCTGTTGGATGAAAACAAAATTTTACAGATATTGGTGGGAAGGTTCAAACTCTACCGTCACACTACCAAAATTCACTTGTAATGTCATGGGACATCATAATAAAATAGGAGGCATTACTTTACCAGCGCCCCTCGTGTGCATATATATATATATATATATATATATATATATATATATATATATATATACACATACACATACATACATGCATACATATATACACACATACACACACACACATCCACCCCTCCCCTGTGGTACTGGGCATTAAAAAGAATAAGATTGATGTAACCATCCAAGCATATTGGTAAGTGTGCATGAGGCTAGCAATCTCATCATGTGAAATTATTGGTACAAAACCACTATATGGGCGTCAATACAAGGTCTTTAAATCTTTAAAAAGGGACTGGTTGTAGTTGTGGCCCTAATCTTTATTTGGAGCAAAAAGGTTGACCAATCTATATATATAAGTATCCATATATGAATAAAGTTGTTGTTTAATGCACACAATGAGTAAGTTTATTCTTTTGTGTGCCCTGAAAAGGACGTTAAGTGGCGGGTTGCATTAGCTTTCCTCACATCTAGAGCATGCTGATGAAGGTGGACTGCGCTTCTCCAGGTGGTTGTGCTATGCTTGACTTCATCTGCTTGAAGCTCTCTACTACGAGGATCACATCGGTCAGCATCTTGTCAGCCAGACTGCTTTGAAAACAGCCTGTCTCTAGGAACGATACAGGTGTATTGACCCTGACACTGGACTAGGGTCTCAGTTCCCCATATATGAATAAAGTATATGATGTCTTCTTTTTCACAGGCATTTAGACAATCATAATCTTTGGATATCAAAAGACTTTGCCATAGGACTCTTCAAAATCATCATGCTCTCTGTGCAGGTACTGTCATCTGTCTGTCTGTTTGTTTGGGACCATATATTAAGAACATCAGTAAAGTAAGTAACATGTCCTTTGCAGAAAGCAGCCTCTCATAACTGCCAACCAATTTGGCTGTTGTAAGTTTCTTTGCAGTTGTCAAGCCAGGTAGGCTGTCATTACTTTCTGTACGCAGAGAAGCTGTCACACCGACAGCGTCTGACAGTGTCTGTCAAATTAACACTGCAGGATTCAATCCCAGTGAGCTGGTGAACTAGAAGTTACACCCTTAGACCACGCTACCTCGAGAATATCAGTATGTTCTTTAAATAACCACTTTGACCTCTACTTTTGTAGAACAGATGTGTTTGCTGAATGAGATAATGACCTTAACTTGCTAGAATAGATGTGTTTACTGAATGAGATAATGACCTTAACTTTGTAGAATAGATGTGTTTAATTAATATAATAATGACCCTAACTTTGTAGAACAGATGTGTTTACTTAATGAGATAATGAAATTAACCTCTGGCCAGGTCTGGCATCTTATTTCATTGTAAAGTGGGCATTCTTGCAGAATGTGTTGAAGATTCGGACCACCTGTTCCACATTGGGACTCATCGGTGTGTGAGATCTTTAGTCGGTATAGATGCCCTAGTAGTCTGCATGGACATTCTCAGACAAAATAAGGTAGTTTGTTGGGGTTGGTGAATTGGATCTGGTCTACTGCTTATGTTCACGTCTTGTCTCCATTGAATGTTGTATTTGATGAAAAACATGACACCTTTTCTAGTTTCTCTCTTTCACTTTAGGTAGATGGGGCTTGGTAATTAGCTCTTCTTCAATTACAATTTCTGATTTTTGTCTGCCTTTTTTTCATATGTTCATTTGCCAACCAGCTTACTGTTGGGATGGTCCTGATGGAGGCATTTTTATCATTCCATTGCTTCATTTGTTTCCTTTTCTTATATAAAGTTGTTATATCTTAGCATTGATTTCACATGCAGCTGTTGGTGCAGGTCTCATACCCCCAACAGTTCAATGACAGATTTGGCTTTGAATTCTGTTTATCTTCTTCTTTGTACGCTGTCAGACGTCAACTTGAATTTGTTCAAAGAAAGCACCAGTCATCGTTAGGTTGTCGACACTGCCATAGAGCTTGTCTAGTGTTGGCACTGGTGATCGCCACATGTGCTTTCTCTGGTCCTCATGTGTCGGGAAATTTTGCAGCAGATGTTCAGCTGTCATTTTCCCTGTACCACAGGTGCATTCATCAGTAGCACCTATCTTCAGTTTATTGAATAGATGGTACAAATTAAGCCTAAATGGCAAAATCCTGCAGCCAAACGACAACCCAACCTATCTGGGAGTCACATTTGATCGGCGCATGACATGGAAAAGTCAGATTGAGAGAAACCGAATGAAAGCCAGAGAAAGAATGGCGATCATGAGGAAACTTGCTGGCACAAGCTGGGGAGCAGACGAAGGCATACTAAAGAAACTGTACACTGGAAGAGTGAGACCAGTTCTCGAGTATGGCATCGCGGCATGGACAACAGCAGCGAAGGCGAACTTCGATAAAGTTAACAAACTTCAAAACCAAGCCATGAGAATTATAACAGGTGGCATGAAGTCAACGCCAATTGTAGAACTTGAAAAGATTACAAAACTGCAATCCATGACCGACAGAAGAGACTGCAGAGCCCAGCTGCAGTCAGAGAAACTCCGAAGACTGACAGACCATCCAATGTACCAGAGACTAAACAATTTGGGAACTGGGAAACTAAAGCGGAGAAACTTTGCAGAAATAGCCAAAGCAAAGATGCACGAAGATCCCATAAACGCACTAACAACACCAAAACCCATCACTACTGTACGAAAACCTACTTGGAGGCAGGATATATTTCCAGAGGTGGTAGAAAATATACCAGGTATTGCAAACAAAAACTGCCAGACCGAAAAAGAAAGGAGAGACACTACCCTAAACTTCATAACGAAAAGCTACCCAAGCATGGACTGGACCCATGCATACACCGACGGTTCTGTAACAAACACTACACAGAACGGAGGGGCAGGAGCATTCCTGAACCTACCAAATGGCAGAAAAATAACACTGTCATTCGCTACTGGTAAGTACACAAGCAATTTCAGAGCGGAGGCAGAGGCACTGAGGGCGGCAGGGGAAGAAATGGCAACACACAGTGAAAATGAGAGCCACATAGTCTTGCTGACAGATGCTCTCGCCGTAGTCACAGCGCTAAAAAGCCAGAAAAACACTGAGCTTAATGACTTAAGAGCAGCACTCTGCAAACTGTGCCAGCTGTCCGCACCAAAAAGGGTAGTGGTACAGTGGGTTCCGTCACACTGCAACATCCAAGGCAACGAGGAGGCAGACAGACTGGCAAAAGAAGGTGCAAGGCTACCACAAACAGATACCAGTATGACGTACGAAGAGTCAAAACGGCTTATCAAAGCCAGGTACATGACCAAATGGGAAACCGAACATACTGGTTACACCAAAAACGATGCCTATTACCAGTTGAACCGAAGAGAGCAGGTCGTTGTCTTCAGACTTCGCACTGGCCACAATAGACTGAGGTACCACCTATTCAATAAATTGAAGATAGGGTGTACCGACGAATGCCCGTGCGGTACTGGTAAAATGACCACTGAACATCTGCTGCAGAACTGCCCGACATACGGGGATCAGAGAGAGCAGATGTGGCCATTGCCAGTGGAACTGCAAGACAAGCTCTATGGTAGTGGCGAGAGTCTCAGGATGACCGCCGCTTTTTTCGAAAAAATAATGGTTACTGTCTGACTGTGTACGCAGAAGAAGAAGAAGAAGAAGAAGAATAGATGGTACCTCAGTCTATTGTGGCCTGTGCGGAGTCTGAAGACTACCACCTTCTCTCTTCTGTTCAACTGGTAATAAGCATTAATTTTTCTTTGTGTAGCCAGTTTGCTCTTTCCCATTTGTCTATGTATCTGGCCCTAATAAACCTTTTAGATTCTTCATAGATCACACTAGAATCTGGTTGTGGGATGGAATCCGCTGTACCAGGACTCTTTTGGGTGTGGACTTCTGGCATAGTTGACAGACTACTGATCTTAAATCATTTAGTTCTGTATTTTTCTGGCTTTTTAGTGCTGTAACCATGGATTCTGTTTATCTGAAAGCAGTGACTATTAGATGTTGTTCCCAATGTGTATTTGCAAGCTGTTTGAGTAAATTGAACTTCTTGAATGTCTTTCCTGCCATATTGTTCATGTGCTTAACTTAACGTTCTTATACTGGTTTAGAAGACTCTGCAATCTTATATATGCAATAACTATGCCCATCCAAATTATTATTTAATGCATTAATTGACCCTGCCTCCACTATTTCCTGTGGCAATGCATTCCAACAATTTACCACTCTCTGACTAAAAAAATATGTGGACCTGTTAAAGAATAGTTTACTATCTAGCTGAACTCCAAGGAATGTTGGAATTTCTTTGCTGCAAATTTTGTCGTCATTAAGGGTAAATTTTAACTTTTTCTTTACTAGCTTATTGCTAAGGGTAAAAATTATGTATCTAGTTTTACTTGTGTTGATCTTTAACTTCTAGAAATAACAATAGGCTCAAATTGTGAAGTGCTCGTCTCAATCTCTCTGTAGCCAGGTGTAGGTCTGACCCACTTGCCCATATGACAAAATCATCAGCGAGCTTGGCTCTGTGGGGGTTTAATAGATATGGCAGGTCATGTATAAATGTTTAGAATAATGTAGAGCTAAGGGTTGATCCTGGAGGAGGTGTAAGAAATCCCATTGTGCGAGATCACAGCTTGTTTATCAGCTGAGGTTAACCAGTTCCCTTCCTCACTGCCTTTCCGTGGGTGGATCTCCGTGGTGGCGAAGTGGTCAAGCCATTTGCCTCGTGTTTAGATGGTCGTGGTTTGAATTTGAGCTGCGGCGGTCGGTTCATGATGGCAATTTTTTCAGGAGATCCCTAGGTTCATTGCTGGAGCTACGGAGTTCATGCTTTGTGCAATGCTCTTGGCAGGCGGCATGCCATTCAGCGGTGAGAGACCAAGCCATATGGGGAAACTTGGGGCCAATGAGGTTGAACCCTCCCCTTTAACCATTTTAACTGCCTTTCCGTCCCAACAGTAAGCCAGGAATAAGTGGAGTGGTCAATTGCCACCAGGTGGAGCCAGGTAAATTAAGTTGAGTAAGTCAAATATTTTTACAATGGCCCTCTACCTTGTCATTCTCATCAACAGAGCCAGTACGGGTATCTAGTTGTACAGATGTTGCTGGCTCATGTAGACAAGCACGCAGAGAGTGACCCACGTATTAAAACATGCATTGTCTCAGTTCTTTATGAGGCTGTGATCATTTCAGCTGGAAATTCCACTGGTAAATATTTACATCATGTACCGTAAAACCTTGTGTGTAATACACACAATTATTTCTCATTTTGACCCACTAAAACTCGGATGCGTATTATATAAAAGTACCAAAAATACATCCGTCTCTATACCGAAAGCAACCAGAATTGGAAAGTTTGTTGCAATTTGACAGTTCTTCTACTTCATCGTTCATTCTCAGACTCCTGCTACCAAGCTCTGAAAAGGGCTTTGCAAGTTGTAGGATGTAGTTTGAAGAACGGAATGAGTTGTGTCGTAGTTTACAGCTTCACTGCGATATTTGCACCTTTCGGTCCGACACATCCGACTTCAGCATGGTATTTTTGGGTACCAGATTAGCCATCCCTCTTCGACCCCAAATCTTAGTCAGTCTGCCTTGTTGCAGCCTGTTATCCAGGATCACTGCGTAGAGAAGTTTCTTGGCAGCTTCTGGTAGCTGATCTTGATCCCCAATTTGAGATTTAAAATAGTCCGGAATTGAATGTGCCATGTATTTTCTGAGCAGATGAACTTCTCTTTAGTGAGAGTGAGCAAGAATGCACTATGAGCAACCTGCAGCTAAACCACATGAAGGTATCAGGTTCTCTAGCAAGAGGTCAGCTACGGTGCAGTTGGGTAGAGGGGATCAAGGAAACACACCAAAAGTTCAACATGTTGACTACACAAGCCTCCCATCTATCGCAAGCCAGAATTCTTATGCATACCTCTTTTCTGTGACGCCACAAGGCAAGAGAAGAAGAAGATGATGAGGGAGTCCAAAGTACCACAACTTTAGATGTTGCGCACCTATCTATATTTGTCATTGCCCATACTTTCACTTTTTTAACAAATGTTTCACAAAATAAAATATTCGGCTAAATTAAATACGCGAATTATACCCCAGATTTTACTGTATGCTTCAGGACTTTCTATTATCTTTTTTCATTTAGGGGATGGTGTGGGCTAATGGTTAAGTCACATGGCTCACAATCCAAAGGTGCTGGGCTGCTCTCCATCACAGCACTGGCTGTTACCCCAGGGAAGCAATCCCTTAGAAAATGCAGGAGGAAGCATACATAAAATACATGCCGAAGTCGGATGCACTGGACCGACAGGCGCAAAATAAAAACAGTGCAAAGCACACCGCCTTGAGGAATAGAGAAATAAGGCGAATGCAATAAAAAAAAAAGTATTCCTTAAATACACGTATGTTGTTTTTGTATCAGTGAAACCCATTGTTTTGGTTTTATAAGGCTATAAAGTACAGGTGCGCAGGCCACGTTAATTGCTTAGATGGACACGTAATGTGACGTCATGGTGGCCCTACACCTATAAATGTTGCCCAAAATGTCGATAAATGAGATAGAAAGACAGACTACGACAAAATCTTGGCCAGGCATAGTACTTATAGGCAAAATACAGAGATGAGTTTAGATAACATATGGCTACCTGGCATAGGGCACATAATGAGCCTGAATGAACACCAGGACTACAGAATTAAGTTAAGTTAGTTGCCCATCACGATGATGGCGACATCATCAGATGGTTTTGTCTTGATGATGTAACTTGTGTAATATTTTAATTATAGTGAGGAAGGAACTGCGCTGGTCATTAACCTCACTCTCTGGTCCTGAGCTACCTTAGATGAGTGGCAAGACATAAGTCAAGACGACTGGAGGTAACTCAGGATGCATGCACTCTGGTCCCATCTCCTTCGAGACCAGGGATCACTTGCACATGCATATCAGCAACTCCAAAACAAAAACCATGGTGATCGCCAGAGATGAAAAGAGACATCCGATAACCCTTGGAACACGACCACTGGAGCAGGTCAGCAACTTTAAATATCTAGGAGTGGTATTAGACAGCAGGGGAGGAATCAAAGTGGAGTTAACTGCACGAAGAGCAGCAGCAGGTAGACTTTTCCGTGCAATAACCAGAGGTTTCCTCAGTAGAAGAGAAATAAGCAGGAAAACAAAGATGGATGTATACCGCTCGACCTATGTGCCTGTCCTGACTTATGGATGTGAGTCATGGGCAATGACTAACAGCCCAAAAAAGGCAATTACAAACTTCAGTAATGAGGTACCTAAGAAAGGCGGTTCAGGTGACGAAAAGGGACAAGATCTGTAACCAGACAATACGTAGCAATCTTGAAGTTCAGCCCCTGCAGACACGAGTGGAGCAGTCCCAACTACAGTGGTTTGGCCATGTCTGTAGAATAGAAGAAAATCGGATACCAAAGTGGTCATGGGAGATAAAAAGTCAAGGACGCAGACCCCGAGGACGTCCCAAAGTGCGTTGGGAAGACAACATACGACAGTCCATAGTGATAGAGGGCTGGATTGGAAAGAGGCCAGGAAAACGACGGCGGATAGAGCAGTGTGGCGTTCTCTTTGGCAAACCTCTACACCTCACGGTAGAAGAGGAGCGACTAAGTAAGTAAGTTTTCATTCTTCGCTTTCAGCGGTAAGTGTCTTACCTCTCGACGACAGGAACCCCTGCAGTACAGTACAGTAGAAGCCCATTTATCAGCCAATTGAAAAGGGCACTTAAAAAACAAATGGAGTTCAAGCCTCCCGTGTGAAACGTATGATTGACCTCATGCTCCACAACCAACATTTGAAAGTTCTTCACAACACTGGCATGCGTCATATGTCATTGGGGATGGACGCAGTTACCAACACAGACAAGGTAAAGCATTGCTGGACTGGTCACTTGCTTTGGAGTACTGATGACCATTGGAGCACAGCGGCAGCAGTCTGGTACCCACGAGACAGAAGACGACCACGGGGAAGACCACCTACTCGCTGGTCTGACTCCCTCGAACTCAGAAACAATATCTACGATGCTACAGGCGGGAAACTTATCACCCACTGGTCTACCGTGGCCCACGACAGAAGACAATGGAAACAAAGTTGGGACCCGCATCGGCATTACGGCTTCTGAGGAAATGGTCTCCAGTAATTGAAAAGGTATACCTATTGAAAGATCATATAAATCGGAAGCGAAAAGACACATAAAAAATCTAAGATAGTGAGAGTAAATGCAAATAGCGAAGATCAGGTTGTATTTGAAACACATTCCTACACTCTGTGAAATAATTTATACATCTTAACCTAAACTTAACTTAACATCTTTATACTGGTTTAGAAGACTCAGCAGAGTCTGTATACAACCAGTCTCATTTACATTACCGTGCTCTAAAAGCTATGTGCACTGCATTTATTCCTAAATGCATTAATTGTCCCTGACTCAACTACCTTTGTGGCAATGCATTCCAAGTATTCACCACTCTCTGACTAAAACAATATTTCCTAATATCTAATCTGGATCTTCCTTTAGTTAATTTGTAGTTATGCCCTCTTGTTCTTGTAGGTGGTTGTAATTTGAAAAACTTGTTATAGTTTATTTTATCCTTTCCTTTGATTATCTTATAAACCTGTATTGTCACCTCGAATTCTTCTCTTTTCTAGACACTGTAGGCCAGTTTTTCTGAGCCTTTCCTCATCTGTAATTCTGGAATCCCACTATCAGCTTTGTCACTCTTTTTTGTATCCTTTCCAGCATATTTATATCCCATCTACAATAAGGACTCAACACCTGTTCACAGACAGTAAACTATTACGTCACAACATTTTGTTCAGGACAAATGCCGAATAAAACAGAATGTAACACACATATTAAAAGTCACCATTGGTCAAGTCGGGTGAAAATTGATTATTTGAATGTGCGCTGCGCTGTGTGAATAAAGCTAAAAAGAGTTAAGTTATGTTTTCACGAAGTTCTCTTGCAGTCTCTCACCATGTTTGCTATGGTACTTATAATTGTATATCTTCTCTCTGGGGAGAAAAATTAACGTCTGGTCAGGCAAAACATGTTAGTCAGAGTCAGGCAAAACATACTGATCAGACATGTTAGTCAGAGTCAGGCAAGACATAGTGGCCAAGACCCCCATCTCGACTTCCACGTTACTCCTCCTTGGAAACGGACTGTTCTTCTTGTCAGTCTGGCTAATGGGGCGGTGGGGGGGAACGTAATTTCCATAATAGTAAGTGACACGCAGATGAAGCCAAGCATGTTACAACCGCTTGGAGGACCCTGATTCACCTTCATCAGCATGCTCAGGATGTGAGGCAAGCTACTCGGAAAAAAACATGAAAAAAAAAAACAAATTGTAAAAGTTGATCAAGGTTGAGCTTAATCAAAATTTAAAAATGGGTATGGTCAGATACCGCACCGAGACGAGAACACAAACAAAACCTACGTTACGACCAATAGGCCTTCATCAGGGACAACAACACTGAACTAACAAATCAACATATAAGAAAAAATGGTCAACTCATCTGTTTCAGGTGGGAGACGCTTTCTGTCTAAGCGACCGGTCGTGCCAAGTACTCGAAAGAAACTGAAATAGGAGCGGTCAAACAAAAAGTGGCGGAATATGCCTGATAAGCCAAGCGTGGCCAAATAGTGGTCCAGATAGGAGAACAATGAGAAGGCAATATAAGCCGGGAGGGCGTGATATTGATATAAGAGAGGGGGGAAGAGAACTGATGGAAGAATGGGGGAGGTGGGGGGGGGGGGGGAAGGAAGACAAATAGATGGGGGCCAGTGTGAGGGTTTGAGAAAAAGTATGGAAGATATTTATACCATGTGGTTGGAGACAGCCCATACTCGAGATAAGTCTGTTCTCAAGGGCGAATCGATGACGATCGTCAGAGAAGCACGAAACTAGACCAGTGACACTGACGTCAGCCATACCCCGGTGCTCAGGACCATTGAAGTGGCTGGCAATTGGGGAACCAGTGCTGTTGCGGATGTCGTTGAGGTGTTGGCGGAAACGCTCCCGTAGTTCCATACCAGTTTCCCCAATGTAAGTCATACCACACTGGCGGCAGTTTTTGTTTGTGTTCTCGTCTCGGTGCGGTATCTGACCATACCCATTTTTAAATTTTGATTAAGCTCAACCTTAATCAACTTTTACTAGTTTTTTTTTTCATGTTTTTTTCCCATTATACACATCCACAGAACCGCTGCAGCCTCGCCTTATTTTAAAGAGGCAAGCTACTGCAACCCGGCACTAAACTTCCTGTTCAGAGCACAAAAAAGAGTAAACCTACACATTGTGAGTCTTCACAACAGTAATAACATATCTTCTTTCTTTTCTACAGGTCCATCAGTATTAGAAGTGTTTAACAATCTTCTGCAGCATCTGAGAATATCCATCGACAGGAAGAGCTCAGAGAAGAATAAACGTAGTGAGGAGATTAAGTTTGAAGAAGTGGTTGTCAACACCATTGGTAAGATGATTTCAATTTTGTGTTTGCAACATTTTGTCACTATCAAAGATCTGGGTGGTTACCATGAGAACTATTCTTTATGACAGAGGAGAATAGGACCACCACTTTTGCACTGAGAGCATGTCGTAAGAGGAGAATTACAACATGATCTAACCCCTATAGAGTAGAAGACTCTCCAACTTATAGTCAAACATCATAGTTAGACCTAGATTGGAGTACTGTGTACAGGAGTGAAGTCCTTATCGTAGAGGAGATATAAACATGCTGGAAAGGATACAAAGCTGATAGTGGGATTCTAGAATTACAGTTACAAGGAAAGACTCAGAAAAACTGGCCTACTGTGTCTAGAAAAGAGAAGAATTTGAGGTGACAATACAGGTTTAAAAGATAATCACAGGAAAGGATAAATTAGACTATACTAAGTTTTTCAAACTACAACCACCTACAAGAACAACAAGGCAAAGCTACAAATGTAACTAAAGAAAGGTCCAGATTGGATATTAAGAAATATTTTTTTAGTCAGAGAGTGGTGAATGCTTGAATTGCATTGTCACAGGAAGTAGTGGATGCAAGGACAATTAATGCATTTAAGAATAGATTGGATGCGAATAGCTTTTAGAACAATGAAATTGGTTGTATACAGACTCTGCAGCATCTTCTAAATCAGTATAAAGACATTACGTTAAGTTAGGGAATCCTGAATCCATTTATATGCTGTGCGATTTCAGTATTAATGTTTGTTACATGGTGATGGTGCTAACCTCGCGCACAACTTTCCCTTCTTACAACATACTGATAAGTAAACAGTGGCCTTATTATGTTGAGTCCGGAAAACACTTTGGTTTCAAGGCAAGTCTGTTGAGGTTCACTCAGCAGCGCGAGCAGACAACAGAGATGTTGAACATCTGTTGTGCGATCAAATCTCACAGTCCTTACTGAGGGCTAGCAGATCGCAGCAACCGTTCGATAGTGAAATGTGTGCTACTACTACTAAGACCCGCATCTGGGTATAAACACTTTGAACTCTTTAGTGCATTTTCACCCTAATCAGCTTTTAGGGGGCAGCAGCACAAACAGAAGATGGAGATGATGTTTGTCAGCTGTGCAAGCAAATCTCCTTGCATGTGTGTCACTCAATTCATGTGCCTCACTATTTAGATGGTGAAGCAAATGATTACCTTAACCCTTAACAGTCTGGCTTAATGGGGTTAATATTGTTTTGAATGCCAACAATGAGAAGGTTTACTCTTTTGTGAGCCCTGAAAAGGATGTTAGGTTGCGGTAGCTTTCCTTACATCCCGAGCGTGGTGATGAATGTGGACCAGGGTCCTTCAGGTGGCTGTGCTATGCTTGGCTTCATCTGCATGTTGCTCACTGCTACGGTGATCATGTCGATCCATCACCCCGTTAGCCAGGCTGCCAAAAAAAACAGTGTGTTTCCAGGGATGACTATGTGGACGTCGAGGTAGGGGCTTGTCCAGTATATTTTGCCTGACCCTGACTGACATGTCTGATCAGTATGTTATGTCTGACCAGACATTAGTCTTCCTCCCCGGCCTAATGGGGTAGATGTGCTTGTCTGATAGTCCATCACAAGTGCTACAACTCTATGTATCAGATAGTCTTTTCAAAATAAAAGTTAATTAATATTAACCCTTGGAAAAATAGCCACCCAGTCCGCAAAATCTAATTTTTTGTTTTTTTAAATTTTCAAAATTAAAGTTCATTAAAAATATTAACCCTTTCAACCCTGGCCACATAGTTTGTAAAATCTCTTTCCCCTGTGCTCCTGAGTAAATATGCGCAAGGTATACATATAAGGAAATTTATTACTGTGACAAAACTACGTGCTCTAATTTAATTATTCTATCTCAACTTGAAGGTGGAGGAAGACTAGCGTCAGGTCAGGCAAAACTTACTGATTAGACATGTTAGTCAGAGTCAGGCAAAATAAACTGGCCAAGACCCTCACCTCAACTTCCCCGAAGTCGTCCCTGGAAATGGGCTGTTTTCATGACCACCTGGCTAACAAGGGGTGGGATCGATGTGATCCCCGTAGTAGTAAGCATCACGCAGATGAAGCCAACTTCCTAGAGGACCCTGATCACCTTCATCGGCACGCTCGGGATGTGAGGAAAGCTACAGCAACCCGCCACTTAATGTCCTTTTCAGGACGCACAAAAGAGTAAACCTACTCATTGTGGGTTTTCAACAACAACACCTCAGATTGACTTACCTGATCATCTCCAATGCTGTTTGTGCCAGCAAATTGGGGAATATATTTATTGAAGATCATCCTGTATGATAATCTACATTATACATTACATGGGATACCCCACGGACCATGGTCTGATTCTCCGAGGGACGGACCGATTTAGCTTGATCATGATCATTGCTGATCGGAATCGCACATGTCATCATTGAAATAATCAATTTTTCTTTTTTAAGAAAAATCACCATTAGAACTCTTTATTTTACCAACTCACCGAGAATACTTTCAACAGCTTGTTCTGTTGTTAGCCTTTTAAGTACATCCATTTCTAGTTTGTCGTACCCATACAGTTATAGCATGGAGCTGTACAGAGTAAAATGTGTAGAGCTCTGGTGTACAGCCTTACAGAATGAAACATGTACAGCTCTGGCATACAGCATTGTAGAATAAAAACATTTACAGTTCTGGCGTACAGCTTTTATAAAATAAAAACATGTACAGTTCTGGCGTACAGCTTTATAGAATAAAAATATATGCAGCTCTGGCATACAGCTTTATAGAATAAAAATCTACATTTCTGGCATACAGCTTAATAAAGCCATGTACAGTTCTGGCGAACAGCTTTAAAGTAAAGTAAAGTAAAGTAACCCATAGCATTACTGCCGTAACGGTGTGAGGTGTTAGCAATGTCACATGTCGAAGGCTCGGCTATATGAGGGCGGTTTCTATCTCCTCTCCCTTGCCGCTTTTACTTCACGGACTGAACCGGTACCCATTTAAGGCTGGGTCGACTCAGGATCCGTTGCGGTCTGAAAAACATTTCCGCCTCAACTGAGGAATGAACCCAGGACCACTCAGATGCGAAGCCAGCGCACTAACCACTACGCTACGCGGCTCCCATAACAGTTTTACAGAATAAAAACCTAGACAGTTCTGGCGTACAGACTTGCAGAGAAGGAAATCATTTTAAAATGTATAAATTTGTGGTTTGCTCGTGTGTTACCAGTGCCTGAAAGATTAGCAAAGAAAACACTAACTTTAACTTACCACGCGTGTCATAAAAGGTGATAAGGGAGGGTTGGACATGGAAATGAATATCCATTGTGTAGAAACTAAACCCAAAATCAAACTAGCTCTACTCCTCATGGCAGCAGAGAAGTGACCAGGTCTAGTCACAAATAACTGGTCAAATTTTACCTGTATAAAATAGATTATTTGTGTCTTTGGGTGAATTTGCTAGCAACCTGTCAGCATATAAGAAGATATTTTCATTTTAGGTGAATTTGCTAACAACTTGTCAGACTATAAATCAATAATTATTTTTATGTGAATTTTCTAACAATTTGCCAGATTATAAGAAGAAATGTTCTTTTTAGGTGAATTTGCTAACAACCTGTGTAATATATGAAGATATTTTCTTTTTAGGTGAATTTGCAAACAACCTGCCAGACTATCAAAAGATAGAGATCATGTTGTTTATCTTGGGCAAGTTTCCACATTATACCATTGAAGATGAGATTGGGTAAGAATTACTTAACCTTTCTTTTTTTTGTGTCCATTCAAATTATTTTTTTATTCCCCAAGGCGGTGTGCGTTGCACAATGTTTTTATTTTGCGCCTTTTGGCCCAGTGCATCCGACTTCGGCATGCATTTTATGTAAGGGTCTGCTTCCTCCTGCATTTTCTAAGGGTTTGTTTCCCCGTGGTAATGGCGAGCAAACCCAGCATCTTCGGATTGTGAGCCGTGTCACTTAACCACTTAACCAGGCGTTGACCTGAATCTACTGTCCTGCTCATGCCGGGGTTCAGGGCAATGAAAGAGCGAACATCTTGGCTTCACAAGCTCCCATCATGGACACATTGGTAATGGACAGAAGTGACATTTTTAATTCAATCAATGAGCGCCTGCTGGATGAGGACACCGCAATAGATGAAGCAGCAATCCACAGACTGCAAAGTTTCGACATTAAACGAGGTTCAAGCGGCGTGCAGCGCATGAAGGACGGCGCAGGAGAGTGTACAACCAGCGAGCTACAGGGACCATCAGCATCCATACCTTACGCCATTTGATGAGAGAGACTGAGCATCTATGGGTATGCCTGGAGTGCAGTGACGTCAATTCTTAGAAACAGAAACAGAAATAGAAATTTATAAATATACCAGTACTTCCTAGTAGCAGTTTTACATTACAAGAATAGATGTGTTCAGAGACTAAAAGTGTTCAGAGACTAAAAGTATTCAAGAGTGAATGAGTTCATTCATTGACGATTTCGCTCGTTCATTCACAACTTTTTTTAAAACTGCAACACAATATCGTTCTCATGAGACATATTTATCTTTAGTAATGTTTCATTAACATGTCACATTATTTATTCCACAGACAACGGGATAAGCAGTTATCAGTAAATTTGCTGCGGACATTGCTCAAGGTAACTAACTTTTTTCAGAGGACTGCACAGCAGTAGATGAATCAGCAATACACAGACTACAGAACTTTGAAATAAAATGAGGGTAGAGCAGAGTCAGATGCATGAGAGAATAGAGCAGAGTCAGATGCATGAGAGAATAGAGCAGAGTCAGATGCATGAGAGAATAGAGCAGAGTCAGATGCATGAGAGAATAGAGCAGAGTCAGATGCATGAGAGAATAGAGCAGAGTCAGATGCATGAGAGAATAGAGCAGAGTCAGATGCATGAGAGAATAGAGCAGAGTCAGATGCATGAGAGAATAGAGCAGAGTCAGATGCATGAGAGAATAGAGCAGATGGGTGTACAACCAATGAACTACAGGAACCATTTGTATCCACACCTTTGCCATTTCCTGAGAGAGACTGAGCACCTATGGGTATGCCAGGAGTGCAGTGAAGTCGAATCTTAAGAACAGAACTAATCATTTTTTATCTGAGGAACTTCTCACTCCTTTGTTTTCTATTTCTTCTTTGTCTTTTTCTGCAATCATCCTGACAATAACTCTGTGTCATAGTTTACAGCGAGGCTGCAAAATCTGCGCCTTTTTGCCTGGCACATTCCAATTTCAGCTTGCTTTTTGCGTAAAGGGTTCGCCTTCCAACTGTGATCCCTATTCTCTTAGTCAGACTACACTAGTGCAGTCTTTTTCTAGGGCCACCACTTAGAGACGAAATAAGGTCTTGGTCAGCTCTGGTTAGCTGACCCTGATACAATTAACCAGCTAGGAGTTGCTGACCGCTGTCAACTTATTCACTGTTGCATCCTTTTGATTTGTTTCTTCATTCTATCATGCTGTATTAAGAATCAATACCATAGTGCTCTGGTAGACCTAAGGTTACTCAGTCTTTTTCAGCTAATGGCAAAAAGATGTAGAAGCTGATGTTTCTCATAGCTCGCTGGTTGTGCACCCTCCTGCTCCATCTTCCCAGGCAGCACTCCATGCTTGACCCATGTCTGATTTCAAAAGAATACAAATCAGGGAAACTGGTTCATTGGTTGCAGTGACATCCAATCATCAACTGGAGATTATTCTTTCAGTAATTCAAAATACGCCACCATTATTTGAATGCATCATTTTCAGACTGCGATTCAAGAACGTATACAAGAAGGACATGAAGTCCTGCTACATCTCATCCGAGGGCTGGGAAACAATTGCATAGGATCGAGCTATTTGGAGACAGTCAGTTGAAAGGGGCATAGTGGCTGCCAACGCTTGTAGAGGCCTTCTGGCTGCAGAGAAAAGAGAAAGACTCAAAAAAGATTGAGGAACACATTGGCAAACCAGCCACTTCAGCACGGTTGTGCAATCTGTGGCAAGGACTGTCCCTCGCGAATTGACCTTTACCGTCATAGTAGATGATGTTGAAATACAGGAAACAGAGCTGGACAAAACTTACTGGGCGTAACCCGCTTGGTCTACAGAGACTGAGATCCCTATGATGGTGATTTGAAGGAATTAATAGAGACAATGAGGCTAACGTCTGGTCAGGCAAAACACACTGATCAGACAATGTTAGCCAGGGTCAGGAGAAATATACTGGCCAAGACCCTCACCTGACAGGACAATGAGGCTAACGTCTGGTCAGGCAAAACACACTGATCAAACAATGTTAGCCAGGGTCAGGATAAATATACTGGTCAAGACCCTCGCCTGACGGGACGATGAGGCTAACGTCTGGTCAGGCAAAACACACTGATCAGACAATGTTAGCCAGGGTCAGGAGAAATATGCTGGCCAAGACCCTCACCTGACGGGACAATGAGGCTAACATCTGGTCAGGCAAAACACACTGATCAAACAATGTTAGCCAGGGTCAGGATAAATATACTGGTCAAGACCTCGCTTGACGGGACGATGAGGCTAACGTCTGGTCAGGCAAAACACACTGATCAAACAATGTTAGCCAGGGTCAGGATAAATATACTGGTCAAGTCCTCGCTTGACGGGACGATGAGGCTAACGTCTGGTCAGGCAAAACACACTGATCAGACAATGTTAGCCAGGGTCAGGAGAAATATGCTGGCCAAGACCCTCGCCTGACCTTCTCATTGGTTGTCCTAGAAACGGGCTATTGTCAAGGACAACAGTCTGGCTAACAAGGTGAGGTTCAATGTGATCCCCATGGTAGTGAGTGACATGCAGATGAAGCCAAGCATTACACAACCGCCTGGAGAACCCCGGTCCACTTCATCAGCACGCTCAGGATGTCAGGAAAGCTACTACATTCTGCCACAAGTTCCATCCTTTTCAGGGCGCACCAAAGGGTTACCAACCCATTGTGGGCATTAGCAACCAACCAACCATCCAACCAATGAATTAATAGTTACCCATCTATATGTACAACACCATTTTAGTCTTGCTAAGCCACCACTGCATGAGTATCCTAGGTGCTTTATTCCAGGCTTCCTGAAGGAGGCCATCTTCAGTAGTGGCCCTATGCCCCTATACTGAAATAGGACAAGACAACAATAGCTCATTTTTAAAATTTCTTTTCACAGGTCGCTGCCAAGTATAAAACTGTCAGCTTGTCATTAGCGTTTCCTCCAGAGTTCCTACACCGATTGCTGCGCATCTCCCTGATAGAAGACCCAGGCATGAGGATCATAGTTCAGGATATTCTGCACACACTTCTCGACATGCATGGAAATGCATCCAAGCTGAAGCACATCACGTAAGATTACTGTACATATTTTTTTCTTCAGGCGTTTTTGTAAATTTGCCGTTTCTTTCAGTTTTACTTTTTTCTAATCCCAGCCACTGTTTGGATCCCAACACTAGCTATTGGGAAGGAATTTTGTCTAATCCAAACCTCACTGTTTGAATCATAGTACCAGTTATTTTATTGGGAAGGAATTTTGTCTAATCCCAGCTTCACTGTTTGAATCATAGTACCAGTTATTTGGAAGGGCTTTGTCTAATCTCAGCTTCACTGTTTGAATCATAGTACCAGTTATTTGGAAGGGCTTTGTCTAATCTCAGCTTCACTGTTTGAATCATAGTACCAGTTATTTGGAAGGGCTTTGTCTAATCCCAGCTTCACTGTTTGAATCATAGTACCAGTTTTTTGGAAGGGCTTTGTCTAATCTCAGCTTCACTGTTTGAATCATAGTACCAGTTATTTGGAAGGGCTTTGTCTAATCCCAGCTTCACT
This sequence comes from Ariolimax columbianus, assembly GCA_036924085.1. Classification (NCBI taxonomy): domain Eukaryota; kingdom Metazoa; phylum Mollusca; class Gastropoda; order Stylommatophora; family Arionidae; genus Ariolimax; species Ariolimax columbianus. The sequence continues at coordinate 29,254,774 of JAVGWX010000008.1, forward strand.
GTTTGAATCATATTACCAGTTTTTTGGAAGGGCTTTGTCTAATCCCAGCTTCACTGTTTGAATCATAGTACCAGTTATTTGGAAGGGCTTTGTCTAATCCCAGCTTCACTGTTTGAATCATAGTACCAGTTATTTGGAAGGGCTTTGTCTAATCTCAGCTTCACTGTTTGAATCATAGTACCAGTTTTTTTGAAGGGCTTTGTCTAATCCCAGCTTCACTGTTTGAATCATAGTACCAGTTATTTGGAAGGGCTTTGTCTAATCTCAGCTTCACTGTTTGAATCATAGTACCAGTTTTTTGGAAGGGCTTTGTCTAATCCCAGCTTCACTGTTTGAATCATAGTACCAGTTATTTGGAAGGGCTTTGTCTAATTCCAGCTTCACTGTTTGAATCATAGTACCAGTTTTTTGGAAGGGCTTTGTCTAATCCCAGCTTCACTGTTTGAATCATAGTATCAGTTATTTGGAAGGGCTTTGTCTAATCCCAGCTTCACTGTTTGTATCCCAACACCAGCTATTGGGAAGGAAAAAGTAGGGCTCTGCACCTTATTATAAATTTTAAAAAAGATAACAAGAGCCCCTATGTCAGACACTACCAGCAGACATGAAATGCTGGAGCCTCCATTGAACTAGGTCTTAATCTTTTGTGATGTGGGGGGACTAGTTCCATTCATTGCTGCCTCGATGTACGTAGCTGTAAATCAGATACCTATCTCCAGCTTCACAGACTGAAGCATATCATGCTTGTATAGTCCTGAAAAGGATGTTTTGTTATGTTGTGCCAGGGTTTATAGCGAGGGCGTGATTTCTGTGCCTTTCAGCACACATCCAGTTTTAGTACCCCAATTTTGGGACAGGGTTTGTTTTCCCTCTTCAATCCCTCATCTCTCATACAGACTGCATGGATGCAGCCTGTTTTCAGGGCTGCTCCGTACGTCAGACGAGTGGCTCCCAAAGAAACTTCTCTACAGCAAGCTGAGAGAGGGATGGGGCGAGAGAGGGCGCCCAAAGAAACGTTTTAAAGACAGTCTGATGGACTCGCTGAAATGTTGCCAGATAGACATTGACACCTGGGAATGTCTTGTGCAAAACAGATCTGACCGGAGAAGCGCAGTCAAAGCGGGTGCAGCTACCAGCGAAGACCACAGTGTTGTGAAAGACCCGAGCAGACGCGAGACCCGGAAATCCCAAACAGCGGGAACACCATCACCTTCTACAAACTTCATGTGCTCGTTATGTAGCAGAAGTTTTCGTGCCCGCATTGGCCTGTTCAGCCACATGCGCACCCACACCTAACATGGAAATCTGTGACAAGGATGATGTTGGCGGTCCTCATGGACAACGATAGCCAGCTATTACAATTACTTGGAGGTGGATTAGGGTCTTAGTCAGCTCTGATGCATTGACCCTGACACAAGTAGCCAGCTATGAGTCACTGACAGCTGTCAATTCATGCACTGTGTCCTTGGCAGTGGCACTGATAACTGCTCAGCACAAGATATGCAGGCGGCCATGAAGTAAGTTTTATGTGTCGTGCACTAATTTTGGTCTGACAATCAACAATAAGAAGATTGATATTCTTCCAGCCTGCATCCAGGAATCCTTACTGTGAACCAAATATCATTATATGAAATCAATGTCTGTCTACGCAGTACCCTCACCAGAGCAGTCAATCTTAATTCTTAGGTCAATAACATGATTGCCAAGGCAAGTGCTGCATTTGGAAGACTACAAGCAAATGTTTTTTTTGATTGACAAGGAATCAATGTCGCCACCAAGTTAAAAGTGTGTTGTGCTGTAGTGCGAACCACTCTTCTGCATGCCTGTAAAATATGGACAGTATATAGAAACAGACATGTCAGGCAACTCCATCACTACATTATGGATGAAGTACCTCACTCTGAAATCCTCAACAGATCTAACACGTTGAGCATCCATACACTCCTACAACAAGCATTGGTTGATGTAGTGAGCAAGGCATGTTGTCTGCATTGTGCATCCTGATGCAGCTGCTGTATGGTGAACTAACAACAGGCAGTCACTTGTTGGGAACAGAAGAAATGCTACAAAGACTCTTTGAAAATGACTGAGAAGTTTCAACATTGATGTCACCTGCTGGGAGATGCTCACTCATGACCGTCCCACCTGGCACACGAACATAACACAAGGCTTACAGTTTTGCTGAGTAGAATTTCAGCATTGAAGCTCAGAGAAAGCCAGTTCCCAAAATAACAAATGGCACGACGACCCTTCACTCAATTCTTTACATGTGTTCTCCATGTGTGGTTGAGCCCTCTCCATGCTAAGATAGACCTCATCAGTGATGTTTTCTTCTGCGATTACTGCTCATTTAGACTGGGACTCCGGATTCTTTCTGCTGTCTTTTTCAGGTTATCAATATCGCTGTACAGTTTCTCCTCGAGGGGAGTCAGCACGGGCCACGTCCTTTTCCTCATGTGTGTGTGTACTGGGAGCAGGTCTGAAGTACATGTGCCGCTGTCATGTTTGCCAGGCCGCAGTAACACAGAATGGCAGTCACGTCAGGTCACCGGTGAGGTCGTTGGGGCACACATGATGACACCCCGAAACCCCATGCCATCCCTCTCTGTCAGCGGCCGCTGCCTGTGACTCCTCTGGTCAGAGATTGGTACTTTTCACCTCCGCCCTGGTGTGGGATGGCAGGCACTGTCATTGTTAACCCAGGCTGCGACCAAGCCGGGATGGTTGATTTTGGTTGTATCTCCATGAGCTTGTTTTTTGTTTTTGTTTATTTTGGTTTTCTTTGGGTTGTTTTTTTTTGTGTTCACCTTATTTCTCTATTCCCCAAGGCGGTGTGTGTTGTACTATGTTTTTATTTTGTGTTCACCTTATTTCTCTATTCCCCAAGGCGGTGTGTGTTGTACTATGTTTTTATTTTGTGTTCACCTTATTTCTCTATTCCCCAAGGCGGTGTGTGTTGTACTATGTTTTTATTTTGCGCCTGTCAGCCCAGTACATTCGACTTCGTTTATGTAAGGGTCTGCTTCCTCCTGCATTTTCTAAGGATTGCGTCCCCGGGGTAACGGCCGGTGCTGTGATTGGGGAGCGGACTCAGCACCTTCTGTGTCATTTAACCACTAGTCCATTGCCTTGTTTGCCTACCGCCTTGCGGCCATAGTTTCCCAGTGTGCACCACTTGGAGGGGAGGTTAACTTGTGTGTTCACTTATGCTGGCAGTAGCAATTTTGAATTTGGCAAACAGGTGGTCTGTCGTTCTGTTGTCGCCAGCTTGGATACTTCTTCTTCTTCTTCGTACGCAGTCAGACAGTAACCATTATTTTTTCGAAAAAAGCGGCAGTTGTCCTGAGGCTGTCGCCACTGCCATAGAGCTTGTCTTGCAGTTCCACTGGTGATGGCCACATCTGCTCTCTCTGATCCTCGTATGTCGGGCAGTTCTGCAGCAGATGTTACGCGGTCATTTTACCAGTACCGCACGGGCATTCGTCGGTACCACCTATCTTCAATTTGTTGAATAGGTGGTACCTCAGTCTATTGTGGCCAGTGCGAAGTCTGAAGACAACGACCTGCTCTCTTCGGTTCAGCTGGTAATAGGCATCGTTTTTGGTGTAACCAGTATGTTCGGTTTCCCATTTGGTCATGAATCTGGCTTTGATAAGCCGTTTTGACTCTTCGTACGTCATACTAGTATCTGTTTGTGGTAGTCTTGCACCTTCTTTTGCCAGTCTGTCTGCCTCCTCGTTGCCTTGGATGTTGGTGTGATGGGACCCACTGTACCACTACCCTTTTTGGTGCGGACTGCTGGCACAGTTTGCAGAGTGCTGCTCTTAAGTCATTAAGCTCAGTGTTTTTCTGGCTTTTTAGCGCTGTGACTACGGCGAGAGCATCCGTAAGCAGGACTATATGGCTTTCATTTTCATTGTGTGTCACCATTTCTTCCACTGCCTCCCTCAGTGCCTCTGCCTCTGCTCTGAAATTGCTTGTGTACTTACCAGTAGCGAATGACAGTGTTATTTTTCTGCCATTTGGTAAGTTCAGGAATGCTCCTGCCCCTCCGTTCTGTGTGGTGTTTGTTACAGAACCGTCGGTGTATGCATGGGTCCAGTCCATGCTTGGGTAGCTTTTCGATATGAAGCTTAGGGTAGTATCTCTCCTTTCTTTTTCAGTCTGGCAGTTTTTGTTTCCAATATCTGGTATATTTTCTACCACCTCTGGAAATATATCCTGCCTCCAGGTAGGTTTTCGTACAGTAGTGATGGGTTTTGGTGTTGTTAGTGCGTTTATGGGATCAGCTTGGATACATAGTATGACAAATGGTGTGTTCTGAACAAATGGTCTGTTCTGAACAATTGGTAGTTACCCTCATTTGTGTGGTGTTTGGAGTGTTCTTCTTGCCACATTACATTGTATTGCCCTTTTACTTTTTCCGTCTGCTTCTTCATAGTTGACCAGGTATTCTTCCTGTGGCAGTTTCACTCCTTCTTTGGCTAGACTGTCAACCTCTTCATTTTCTTTGATGCTAAGTTGCAATGGTATCCACTGTATCACTGCTTTTTTGAACTCACAAAACTTCTTCTTCTTCTTTGTGTTCGGTTTTGTATGCTCGTTTTAGGCCACCAGATGTTGCCGCTCCCATGAAGTGATACGTCAGTCCTTAATGGTTCCTCACAGTTTGTCTTGTATGTTTCTTTCCTCGGGCCAGGTCTTCTCATGGGAGACTTGGTGCAGTGGACATGTTTGCAGTATATGTGTTCTGAGGTCTGAGGTCCTCTCTGACATGTGCACTGTGCAGTCTGTGCTGCATTCAGCATGTGTGCATTTAGTCTGCAATGACCTGTTCTGAGGCGGAAAATTGTGGTATACTGTTTCCTGTTCAGTCTATTAGTTGGGTCTTGTGGAACCCAAAAGACATTTTTGCCAAGGCTGCTCTCGATTCATTCTGCAGTAATGTGAGACAACATAAGTCTGATGCTGTCGTTATCTTCAATTGCGATGGGCAACTATTATTATTACATTAAAAAATTATTGTTTGTGATTGAGTTTCAATAATAATCTCAGTAATAATGCTGATAACTATTTATTTCAATATTGTTTTTTCCAATAGTAATGTTTTTCTTGTTACGTTTCAGCATTCCAAAAGACTTCAAATCCCTGAATCTGTCAGTATCATCTAACACCAAACTAGAGTTGTTGTTTATGAAGAAGGTATGTACTTTTATTGATATTGTCTTCTGCTCTTGTTGTGTCTAATTCACGATGACTGTTTAAACTAGGGTCTCATTCTCAAACCACTGTATGGGCTATAGTAAGTCATGTAAATGGTTCTAGGGTCACATGAAGTCATGTGAATGGTTTAGGGGCAGCACAAAGTCATGTTAGTGGTTAGAGACTACATGACATGTTGGTGGTTCAAGGGCCACAGGATGTCATGTAAGTGGTTCTAGGGTCACATGAATTCATCTTAGTGGGTCAAGGGCAGCATGAAGTCATCTTAATGGTTCAAAGTTCACATTGACAACATATCGCCAGCATACACAGTCCTGGGCTTCTCGTTTTGCATCTCTCCAGGTGTAATCATTTAATCTTAGTTCCTTCTGCATCTCTCCAGGTGTAATCATTTAATCTTAGTTCTTTCTGCATCTCTCCAGGTGTAATCATTTAATCTTAGTTCCTTCTGCCTCTCTCCAGGTGTAATCATTTAATCTTAGTTCCTTCTGCATCTCTCCTGGTGTAATCATTTAATCTTAGTTCCTTCTGTCTCTCTCCAGGTGTAATCATTTAATCTTAGTTCCTTCTCACATTCTCTTTTTTATGTATTTTTTGTTCTGTCTATCTTGAGGATTCCATGTAAGAGCCTGTCTGGCTGCGTTGGATGGTGCCTTCCGCAGCATATGTCCTTTCCAGCCCAATTTCTTTCTCCTAATTTGTTGTTTCAGTGGATGTTGTTGGCTCCTTTCCCATAGGCCTTCATTTCTGACCATGTCCCGCCACTTTATGCCCATTATCCTTCATGTGCATCTGTTAATGAAGGAATGGTGTCTTTGTTCCGTTCTCTATGTTTTTGCTCCATACAGCAGCACTCCATACAGGCATTGAATATTCTAACTTTGGGTGTCAATCTTGATTTCTCTGGAACTGGGTAAGGAATGCCATTCTTGCCTTTCCAATTCTGGTCCTTATATCTGTATCTGTGCCATCCGGTGTGTCATTTGTGCTGCCAAAATTGGTGAATGTATCCACTTCTTCTAACTGCTCTCCCTCCAGCATTACTGGTTCTTTGCTGATAGTGTTGAGTTATTGTTTGCGAGTGCTCACAATGAGTAGGTACTAGGAAGCTGGGATCAAGATGCTGAGCAGCGCATGAGTTGCGGTGGTCAGCGACCCATAGCTGACTGCTAGCGTCAGGGCCAGCGAACCAAAGCTGCCAAGACCCTTCTATACCTCCACGCAGTGATGCTGGATAACAGGCTGCAGCAGGGCAGACTGGCTAAGGAGAAGGGATCGAAGAGGGAATGCTAACCCGGTACTCAAAAAATGCTTGCTCAAGTCGAATGTGTTGGACCGAAAGGTGCAAATATCACAGTCAAGCTGTAAACTACAACACAACGCATTCTGTTCTCTGGACTACATTCTGCTACTTAAGCCCTTTCAGGGTTTGGTAGTGGGAGATTGAGAACGAACGAAGCCAAGCCAGCCAGCCAAGCAGACTAGGAAGCTGAGGTGAGGGTCTTGGTCAGTTTATTTTGCCTGACCCTGACTAACATGTCTGATCAGTATATTTTGCCTGACCAGACATTAGTCTTCCTTCCCATAGTGTTGAGTTAAAAAGCTTGATTTTTGTCATGCACAACACTGCACACAGGTATCTGATCTCTGCTACCCAAAAATCCAGGGAAATACCAAAAAGTCCACCAGTAAAAATTCCGTTCTCCACCATGATACAAACTCTCTACCTGCAGCACCCAAGGCCAACATCTTACCTTGAGATCACAAAATCCCCTGTGTCTCAACAGTTGCCATAAAATACTATAATCCACACTGTCAACCACCTTTCCATAGCTTATACAAATTTGCAACCCATTATTTGCATAATTCAAATTCATAAATATTTGGCATTTTCATTATATACCACGTGCTTCCATTGCAGAGTGGCATTCAGCTTTATTGGCATATAATGGAGAACTTACAGCTGGAATCAAATGATGTAGATAACTTTGAGGCTATCTACTGCACCATGTGTCTTATCTGCCTGGAGGTTGGTGAGGACGAGGTTATAATAGAACTGGTTCGTCTCGCCCTGGACATCCAGGTAAGGGCAGACACAACCTTCAGCTCGTATATTGTTATAACTGCTATGTAATTATTATTATTATTATTACTGCTTCAGAAAATTATCACTGAACAAAGTCCACTGATTACGCAGATCAGAACAAAGACAACTAATTACATATCATCAGGACAAAGACAACTCATTACACATTAGGACAAAGACAACTTATAACACACATCAGAACACAGACAACTGATAAAACACAGAACAAAGACAACTGATAAAACACAGAACAAAGGCAACTGATGACACACATCATAACAAACAACTCATTACACGTGTCAGAACAAAGAAAAAACAATACACACATGAGAACAAAGACAACCGATCTCTGAGAGACATGCCTAAAATGGAACTATACCCTGGTGAAAGACAGAATAGATGAATCTGGTTGTCTCTCTGGCAAACCTCTACACCTCTTTGTAGGGTGGGGGTGGGGTCTAAGTAAGTCGATCATTAGAGAGTCCCTCTATGTTGATTGAAATCAACAGGAGTGTTGTTGTATGATCCAAAATACTTCAGTAGTGCTTCAGTAGTGAAAGGATTTGCCGACTGAAAAGTCATCTCCAGGGGACCCCCAGCACATGTGTTAATTACAATCTTCTTGGAGGCTTCTTCCATGTCCCCCATCTGAAAATTGAGTAACACTTCGTGGGGAGCAAAGTTGTATGCTCTCCGAACATCAGCACTCACACTGTGCGTGCTTCTCTGAAGCTGAGTACGGCGTGCCAGTTTGAAAATAAACTCAGCGCATGTCATTCTGATGCAGCAATAAATGAGACTGGTCAAATAGGAACAGGGTACCTGAAACCTGCTGCAACTTAACAAAATATTTCCCAGAATCGTCATTGCACCACCTGAGACACAAGGAAGTGCTGCATCAGAAATTGAAAGAGAAAAAAGCAAACGACCAAAGACACTCTGTTTGGACACAGGGTGCAGTGCACAAGATTGAAATTAAGACAAAGACAGATTAGTCCCCCTTTAAAAAATGGAATGAACTGACGCAGGTTCCCTGTATCGATTGCGGGAGGAACCTGCCTCAGGACACTACTTGCCTTACTCAAAATAGAAATCGGGCACGGCGTGGCCTAGTGGTTAAGTGGCACGGCTCACATCCCGAAGGTGCTGGGTTCGATCCCCATCGCAGCACCGGCCATTACCCCGGGGAAGCAAACCCTTAGAAAATGCAGGAGGAAGCAGACCCTTACATAAAATGCATGCTGAAGTCGGATGCACTTGGCCGACAGGCGCAAAATAAAAACCACAGTGCAACGCACACCGCCTTGGGGATTAAAGAAATAAGGCAAATGCAAACAACAACAAAAAACCAAAAAAAATGGAAATCTTCTTCTTCTTCTGTGTTCGTTCTCAATCTCCGCCTACCAAGTCCTGAACAGGGCTTTGCAAGTAGCAGGATGTAGTCCGGAGAACGGAATGCGTTGTGTCGCTAGTGTACAGCTTGGCTGCGATATTTGCACCTTTTGGTCTGACACATCCGTCTTCGGCCAAACATGGAAGTCACAAAATAGACTCCGTACTGGTGTATCAATGCTGTAAGAACTTATGTAGATTTAGCTACATGGATGATGAGACATGTGGCTGTGGAGCAACACAAACTCCAGACCACCTGCTGATCTGCTCAAACCTTCTGGGAACATGCAATATAGATGACATGTTGAGGGGGAATGACGAGGCGTGGTTGAAAACATGTCTGGTGCCCAGAACAGGGAAAGTAAGTAACAGATTTTTATTTTGTGTTTCAGCAAATGGCCTTGAACAATAGCATCCTTTCAGGGACACACCTGTGTGCTATACATAGCCTCATCGCTGCTTTCCTCAACTTTGTAGGACACTGTACAAGTGGCAGCTCTCTCTGTCCCTATGTTCAGCAGGTTAGTATGGGTTATCTGTTTATGTGCCGGCTAGAATATGAGAACACCAAGGAGGTACTTTCTCCTCCGTGGTACATGAACAAGAAAGGATAGTACCACTGTAACATTTCAAGCGTGTTATAGAAGATGAGATAGTGAGAGTTCTGCATGGAGCTAGTAACCACATCATGTTGTTATTGTTGTTGAATGCCCACAATGAGTAGGATTACTCTTTTGTGTGCCCTGAAAAGGACGTCGAGGTAGGGGTCTTGGCCAGTATATTTTGTCAGACTCTGATTAGCATGTCTGATTAGCATGTTTCGCCTGACCAGACATTAGTCCCCCCCTCCCCAGTACGTTAGGGGTCAAATCTTGCAGTTGATTTATCTATTCATCTGAGCAAGGATATACCACTATCACTCTCATACATACACTATCTCCTAGCAAAATATATATAAATACTTTATTGTAATTTAAAATAAAACTTACAGATTGTGTTAGACAGAATAATGCTTACAGTTTCTAAAGGACATAATGGGGTTGTTAGGATGTAATGCGTTAATGTTAATGAACATTAATCAAGCGATCTTTGGTAATTATTGTTGTAAAATTATATTTACAGTTCATTGATCATGATATAGATTTATGCAGGGGCTCCCTATTTACAGTTCATTGATCATGATATAGATTTATGCAGGGGCTCCCTATTTACAGTTCATTGATCATGATATAGATTTATGCAGGGGCTCCCTATTTACAGTTCATTGATTGTGGCATAGGTATATGCAGGGAATCTTCGTTTTTAGTCGACTTGTACGGTGGGGGGCGGCAAATGTCCATGCGCAAGTCCCAGCTCCGGTGTGAGCTGGATGTAGCGGGAGAAGGTTTTCCTGCTTAGCTGGCTAGGCTTGAGCAGCTTAATACTCTGCTGCGTTGGGGCAAGCGATTACGGAAGGTGGTTAACCGATGTGCGAGTCTATCTTAATAGACTCAAACACTAGAGCAAAGTAAACTCGCAGCCTGTTAGGCGCCATCTGTGCTACTCTAAACAAACCACTTAACCATGGCCGGTGTTATGCCATGTCACACAGTTAGTTGCCTCTTACAACATGCTCTCTGTGGGGCAGTGGTACTATTCTTGTCCTTGTCATTTCTCCGGGACAAAAAGGATTGAGGAAGACTGGATTTGGTTATGTGAATCTAGTCAGTTTGACAATGAGAGGCAAGCCAATACTCGTTCCGCTGCCATGATGGGACCATCAAATATACACAATCTGTCCTAGGAATACAGTGCTGCAATTGATGATCTTCACTGAATCTTATTTCAGGCCATTCCCTTGAGCTTAGTCTTTCAAAATCCAAATGTCCCTGTCTCTTCTTCCACCATTCTTGGTCAGGAGTTCTTTGACCTCCCAACCTTTTTTCTTCCACTGTGAGTTCCAGTCAAATGTATTCTGATTATATTGTAATATTTCTTGACAAGCCGCTATAAAATAGTTGCACTAATTACGAGGAACAGTCATTAAACAGAAAATCTTATTTCAGATTTTAAAATGTGACATAGTGATTGTGACGATCAAGCGGGTTGCGCATGCACAATAAAGCATACAATATGATTGCCCCATTGTCGACTTGAACCGTGGAAGAACAACAAGACATTATTAGTTTTTTGTAGTCAGAAGGTGTGAAATATTCTTAAATCCACAGAAGAATGAAGGTTCAGAAATTAGACGGTTGTTTGAGTCAGAGGAGAGTGTATGAATGGGTAGAAATATTTCAAGACAGAAGAACTGCCGCATTGGAGATCATTAGCGTGGCAACTGACATATTAAAACAGCAGATAAACCAGCTAGTTCGTGGCAACAGGTGAGTCACTATGGTGAAAAAACCGTAGAATTCAACATGCGTCACGGTGCTGCGCACAAAATTGTCCATGATGACCTCAGTTATAGGAAAGTGTATCAGAGGGGTCTCAAGGCACATGACGAGATAACAGAAGTGGTGTAAAATTGGTTAAAGGTCACACAAAAAGACTTTTTATCTAGAGGGCATCCACAAGCTAGTGGACAAAGTGTGTTGCCAGGCAAAGGGACTATGTAGAAAAATAAGGCACAAAAAATTTCTGGCTTGCTCTCTTGAAAAAATTATAATAAAATGTATGTTACTTAATGGCTGTCCCTCATTTTATTGACACAAGCTAAGAGTTTAATGACTGATTGTACTCAATTTTTCTTAGTTCCTTGGTCAGAGACTGACATGCTTGATGGTGTCTTTAAGGGACGCAAAAAGCTCCCTCTGCATCATCCAGTCTGCAGCCATCTTTTGTACAGTGCCCCAATTCTGATTCTCGATTTTCATTTTGGCCTGTGTACGTTTTTTTTGCCAAGTTGTCTTAGGTTGGCCTCTTTGTCACTTCCCCTCTGGGGGGTCCACATCAACACATTTCTGGCGATGGTGTCTGGTTTTTTTGTGTTTTTTTATTAGGACATGACCAATCCCATTCCAGCATCTACCGGTTATCAGCATCTACCGATTATGATGGTATTCATGTTTTCTTGATTTCTCAGGACAACAGTTCTCGGCTGTTGATGTTGTTAGGCTGAAAAATTATAGGAATCTTTCTTAGGCAGGTTGTGTGAAAAGATGACAACTTTGATGTTTCTCTTTTCGTTACCGTCTAGCACTCCACACCATACAGAAGCACAAAAAGCATGAACTTTGTATATTCTTCATTTAGTGTTTGGGCTGTACTGTAATGGCTTCCAAATATTGCAATCGAAGGCTATTCTGGGTTTGTTCATTTTCCTTTTACTGTCTATGCTTGTTTTGCCATCTGGTTTGGCTTGGCTTAGCTTCGTTCGTTCTCAATCCCTGAAAGGGCTTAAGTAGCAGAATGTAGTCCAGAGAACGCAATGCATTGTGTCATAGTTTACAGCTTGACTGCGATATTTGCACCTTTCGGTCCAACACATCCAACACATTTTTTGAGTACCGGGTTAGCATTCCCTCTTCGATCCTTTCTCCTTAGCCAATCTGCCCTGCTGCAGCCTGTTAGCCAGGATCACCGAGTGGAGGTGTAGAAGGGTCGCTGACCACTGCAGCTTATGCGCTGCTCAGCATCTTGATCCCTCCATCTGGCTTAACTGTGCATCCAGGAAATGGAAATGTGTACTCAATTAGTTCCGTATAATTATTGTTGATATATATTAATTCTTTTTATCATTCACAGATCGTAGAAATCAGAGAGACGGAAGCACCACACTTATTGCCAGGTCTTGCTTTTGACAGTTCAAACTGGCCTAGCAAGTAAGTACCTTTTTTTTATTCAAAATCATCCTTCATTCTATTTGTGCCAATTTGTCAACATTTTGTGTGCCATAACGATTTTACTAATGGCAAACTATTTTATCTTTTCGCTTCATCTTGAGCATCTAAGTGGCAGAGCAATTGCAGCACTTGTCCCTAATGCCAAGGGGGCCGGGTTTGCTGCTTGATCTTAACATGCTCTAATAATATAATTTACAGGTCATCTTTCAGGCACTGGTACCACACGAGCAACTTACAGTGTTTTCTTTGCTAATCTTTCAGGCACTGGTACCACACGAGCAACTTACAGTGTTTTCTTTGCTAATCTTTCAGGCACTGGTACCACACGAGCAACTTACAGTGTTTTCTTTGCTAATCTTTCAGGCACTGGTACCACACGAGCAACTCACAGTGTTTTCTTTGCTAATCTTTCAGGCACTGGTACAACACGAGCAACTTACAGTGTTTTCGTTGCTAATCTTTCAGGCACTGGTACCACACAAGCAACTTACAGTGTTTTCTTTGCTAATCTTTCAGGCACTGGTAACACACGAGCAACCACAAATTTATACATTTTAAAATGATTTTCTTATCTGCAAGGCTGTATACCAGAACTGTCTAGGTTTTTATTCTGTAAAGCTGTTATGAGAGCCGCATAGCGCAGTGGTTAGCACGCTGGCTTCGCATCTGAGTGATCCTGGATTCATTCCCCCGTTGAGGCGGTATTTTTTTTTAGACCGCAACGGTTTCCGGGTCGACCCAGCCTTAAATGGGTACCGGTTCAGTCCAGGAAGTAAAAGTGGCGAGGGAGAGGAAATGGCTACCGCTCTCATATAGCCAAGCCTTTGAAATGTGAGATTGCTAACACCTCACACCCCTACGGCAGTAATGCTATGGGTTACTTTACTTTACTTTTACAGGTCATCATCATTTACTTGTCACTCCAGGTGGGGAATAAAAGTCCCAACACTTCATTTAGTTTACTCTAATTAGCATTTAAGAGAATCCTGAATCCATTTGTTTCCACTGCTCTATCAGTAGCAATGGTTTTTAACTTAACTTAACGTAACGTCTTTATACTGGTTTAGAAGACTCCATAAGTCTCCAGTTTCTTGGAGGTTGGTATAGACGATATGCGAGTCCATCTTAATAGACTCAAACACTAGAGCTAAGTACACCCGCAGCCAGTTAGGCGCTATCTATGGCTGCTCTTAACAAACCACCTAGGGAAAGGTTCAAATAACTTGGGTAGATTTTTAACTTCAATTTTATCCAGGCATCAGCCGTTAAGCATACTCTTTTAGATTTCCAACTGCCAAGGAATTTTTATATTGTCGGAAGGAGGGTGATTGCGTGGTAGTTGAACAGGTCTTATTTATCTCCTTTCTTGTAGATTAGGACAGTTTGTGACTCGCGTCAGGTAAATTGGATTTCTGTTGTCTCTAAGTATTGAGAAAATCTGCTGACTAGGGCCGTGAAGAGTGGGTGATCGAATGCTTTCATCATCTCAGCTGTGGTTTTATCTTTACCTGGGGATTTTCTCATGGATGTGTTTTCTATAGCGCTTTGAATTTCAGAGGTGAGGAAGAGTGGGGGGGGGGGGGGTGGTTGATGGTGTTTTGGTTTGGGAGGGGTGGTGAGGGGTGAGTGATGATTGGAATAGATCGGTGTAGAAGATGTTAATGATGCACCTGTTTGGTGCACTTTAAATCCACTTTAGGGATCAAGATGCTGAGCAACGCATGAGCTGCAGTGGTCAGCGACCCATAGCTGATTGCTAGCGTCAGGGCCAGCGAACCAGAGCTGCCAAGACCCTTCTACACCTCCACGTGGTGATCCTGGATAACATGCTGCAGCAGGGCAGACTGGCTAATGAGAAGGGATCGAAGAGGGAATGCTAACCCAGTACTCAAAAAATGCTTGCTGAAGTCGGATGTGTTGAATCAAAAGGTGCAAATATCACAGCCAAGCTGTAAACTACGACACAACGCATTCCGTTCTCTAGACTACATTCTGCTACTTAAGCCCTTTTAGGGTTTGGTAGCGGGAGATTGAGAACGAACGAAGCCAAGCCAAATCCACCTTAGTGTGCTACATTTTGCAAACAGCGAAGAGGTTGAATGTGAAGTGCAAATACTGCTGAGACAGTAGACCAAATACTTCTACGTTGCGGGCTGAGACAGCAGACCAAAGACTTCTACGTTGTGGGCTGAGACAGCAGACCAAAGACTTCTACCTTGCTGGTTTTGGTACACTGTTAAAGTGATGGGATAAATGCATCAATGATGGTGGAAATTATGTTAAAAAATAGGAGACAATTAAAAATGGTAATAATAAGTGGCGTTCAAGCGTGAATGGGAAGAGGAGACTTACGTCTAGTCAGACAAAATATACTGATCAGACATCTTAGTCAGGGTCAGATAAAATATACTGGCCAAGACCCCCACCTCAACTTCCTCATAGTTCTCCCTGGAAATGGTCTGTTTTTATGGCAGCCTGGCTACAGAGGTGGGGGATCAACACAATCTCCATATTAGTGAGTGCCACACAGATATGGCACAATGACCTGGAGGACTCCAGTTCATCTTCATCAGCACGCTCGAGATGTGAGGAAAACTACAGCAACCCCGTACTTAACGCCCTCTTCAGGGCACACAGAAGGTTAATCTTATTCACTGTAGGCATTCAACATCATGGTCATTGTTATTAAGGTTGTTTCTCATTTAACTTTTATTAGCGAGGAGCATGTGGCCAAATGGTTTCGAGGCCTGCTTGTCGACAAGGAGGGCAGCGGTTCGAATCCCCGGTATGGCATATGTTATTTTTCTGTTGGGGGTGAAATAAATAATCATAGCCAACACACAACATGGCAACAGCAGTGGCGAAGCGGTCTGTAGTCCTCAGCCTTCAAAACCCCTCAACTACGCCAGCAATGGGGAAAAATGTCGTATGACAGTTGTTTTGTTGTTTTTTTTTAACTTTTATTTTAATTATAGTGATTAGTGTTCTAAGCAACTGACTTGCTCTCGCTTAGAAAGACACACTGTTATAAGCATGGTAGACCCTGCATATATGCCTTTAATTGGATTTGCTATAGACTTCTTGTATCTAATATACACCAAGCAAGAGTCCTTTATTCCAAATTAATTAATCAAAACTTTGTCAGTACCCTGTGGAGAACAGGTCTTCAACAGATACATGTCAGGTTCTCCAGTCATGAGCCATTAGCTCTTTCTTGGATGGTCAAGTTCTTTCCTTTTTTTTCTTCTTTATTCATACTCAGATTCCTGGTGTCCTTTGTAAGGCTGTTTTATCTCTTCCTTCATGAGTGTACAGTTTTGTAGGATGCTCCTCACATGGACACCAGTCTGTCCCAATCCTCATTTTGTTGCAAAGATGACCCTTGATTTTGTTATGCCCAGTTCTCAGTCTGAAGATGATGACTTGCTCTTCACTAGTTAAATCATAGTAGTTGTCTTCTTCTTAGAATTCATGGTGTTGATCAGCCCATTCTCTCCTGAAGTTGGCTTTTGCTATGGTCTTGGCCTCATTATATTATGCTCTTGTCTGTTTGTGCGGAAGCTCCTCCACACTTTGCTAGTTTGTCTGCAATTTCATTGCGTTTGGTATTGCAGTGCGATGCGATCCAGTGAATGACCAGTTTTTTTCTTGTGATTGACTCGTCCATATTTGTTGAAGCTTTTGTGACTTAAAGTTTTCGCAGGATGAGTGCCATCCTCATATCCGACCCCCCTTACTCACCTTTCGCAAGATTACGATGTTACTGTCCTCCTTCCTCACTCGCACCAGGGTAACACTAGCTTCATTTTTTCCTCAACAGCTGGTCGGATCCCAAGGAGCTTGAGCAGTAAGTAAACATTTCTGTCAGTTTCTGCCTGTTGATATTATAACGTCATTTCCTTTTATAAATCTAACTGTCTTTGCTACATGTATTCTCATTACTGGAGTCTAACTGGAGGATAAATATGGCTGAGGAATAAAGGCTTCTTCCTGCAGTCACCACATAGTGTTAAAGAAAACTGTTAGTACGACTTTATTCCTTTTACTGGGGTAGTGGAGACGTTTTTTAAGCTGAGGACTACAGACTGCTTCACCAACTGCTGTTGCCTCATCGTGTGCTGGCTATGTTTGTTTTATTTTACCCCCAACAGAAAAACAACATATAGCTTACTCTTGATTTGATCCACTGTCCTCGTTGGCAGCAAACATTCGATCACATGCTCCTACATCCTCAGACCAGACTAGATTTTATCCCTATTGAAATTTAAAATGCCGCACTGAGAATTGAACTCTTTTCCTTTTTGTCATAAGACCGGTTATGGGATCAAGATGCTGAGCAGTGAATGGGCTGCAGCGGCCAATGACCCATAGCTGATGGCTAGTGCCAGGCCCAGCAAACCAGAGCTGCCAAGCAAGACCCTTCTAAACCTCCACTCTGTAATCCTGGATAACAGGCTGCAACATGGCAGACTGGCCAAGAAGATGGAATCAAAGAGGGAAGGCTAACCCGGTGCTCCAAGATGTCTGCTGAAGGCAGATGTGTTGAACTAAAAGGTGCAAATATCACAGTCAAGCTGCAAACTACGATAACACATTCCGTTCTTCTGAAAACATCCTATTACTTGCAAAGCCCTTTTCAAGGCTTGGAAGCGGGGAGATTGAGAACGTACCATCACTCCACTAACTTTAACCTCATGTTACCATCACTCCACTAACTTTAACCTCATGTTACCATCACCTCACTAACTTAACCTCATGTTACCATCACTCCACTAACTTTAACCTCATGTTACCATCACCTCACTAACTTAACCTCGTGTTATCTTGATTCCACTAACTTTAACCTCATGTTACCATCACCTCACTAACTTAACCTCATGTTACCATCACTCCACTAACTTTAACCTCATGTTACCATCACCTCACTAACTTAACCTCGTGTTATCTTGATTCCACTAACTTTAACCTCATGTTACCATCACCTCACTAACTTAACCTCATGTTACCATCACTCCACTAACTTTAACCTCATGTTACCATCACCTCACTAACTTAACCTCATGTTACCATCACTCCACTAACTTTAACCTCATGTTACCATCACCTCACTAACTTAACCTCATGTTACCATCACTCCACTAACTTTAACCTCATGTTACCATCACCTCACTAACTTAACCTCATGTTACCATCACTCCACTAACTTTAACCTCATGTTACCATCACCTCACTAACTTAACCTCATGTTACCATCACTCCACTAACTTAACCTCATGTTACCATCACTCCACTAACTTTAACCTCATGTTACCATCACCTCACTAACTTAACCTCATGTTACCATCACTCCACTAACTTTACCTCATGTTACCATCACCTCACTAACTTAACCTCATGTTACCATCACTCCACTAACTTAACCTCATGTTACCATCACCTCACTAACTTAATCTCATGTTACCATCACTCCACTAACTTTAACCTCATGTTACCATGACTCCACTAACTTTAACCTCATGTTACCATGACTCCACTAACTTTAACCTCATGTTACCATCACCTCACTAACTTAACCTCATGTTACCATCACTCCACTAACTTTAACCTCATGTTACCATCACTCCACTAACTTTAACCTCATGTTACCATCACTCCACTAACTTTAACCTCATGTTACCATCACTCCACTAACTTAACCTTGTGTTACCATCACTCCACTAACTTAACCTCATGTTACCATCACTCCACTAACTTAACCTTGTGTTACCATCACTCCACTAACTTTAACCTCATGTTACCATCACTCCACTAACTTAACCTTGTGTTACCATCACCTCACTAACTTAACCTCATGTTACCATCACTCCACTAACTTAACCTTGTGTTACCATCACTCCACTAACTTTAACCTCATGTTACCATCACCTCACTAACTTAACCTCATGTTACCATCACTCCACTAACTTTAACCTCATGTTACCATCACCTCACTAACTTAACCTCATGTTACCATCACTCCACTAACTTTAACCTCATGTTACCATCACCTCACTAACTTAACCTCATGTTACCATCACTCCACTAACTTTAACCTCATGTTACCATCACCTCACTAACTTAACCTCATGTTACCATCACTCCACTAACTTTAACCTCATGTTACCATCACTCCACTAACTTTAACCTCATGTTACCATCACCTCACTAACTTAACCTCATGTTACCATCACTCCACTAACTTTAACCTCATGTTACCATCACCTCACTAACTTAACCTCATGTTACCATCACTCCACTAACTTTAACCTCATGTTACCATCACCTCACTAACTTAACCTCATGTTACCATCACTCCACTAACTTTAACCTCATGTTACCATCACTCCACTAACTTTAACCTCATGTTACCATCACCTCACTAACTTAACCTCATGTTACCATCACCTCACTAACTTAACCTCATGTTACCATCACTCCACTAACTTTAACCTCATGTTACCATCACTCCACTAACTTTAACCTCATGTTACCATCACTCCACTAACTTTAACCTCATGTTACCATCACCTCACTAACTTAACCTCATGTTACCATCACTCCACTAACTTTAACCTCATGTTACCATCACTCCACTAACTTTAACCTCATGTTACCATCACTCCACTAACTTTAACCTCATGTTACCATCACTCCACTAACTTAACCTTGTGTTACCATCACCTCACTAACTTAACCTCATGTTACCATCACTCCACTAACTTAACCTCATGTTACCATCACTCCACTAACTTAACCTTGTGTTACCATCACCTCACTAACTTAACCTCATGTTACCATCACTCCACTAACTTAACCTTGTGTTACCATCACCTCACTAACTTAACCTCATGTTACCATCACTCCACTAACTTTAACCTCATGTTACCATCACTCCACTAACTTTAACCTCATGTTACCATCACTCCACTAACTTTAACCTCATGTTACCATCACTCCACTAACTTTAACCTCATGTTACCATCACCTCACTAACTTAACCTCATGTTACCATCACTCCACTAACTTTAACCTCATGTTACCATCACTCCACTAACTTTAACCTCATGTTACCATCACTCCACTAACTTAACCTTGTGTTACCATCACCTCACTAACTTAACCTCATGTTACCATCACTCCACTAACTTAACCTTGTGTTACCATCACTCCACTAACTTAACCTTGTGTTACCATCACCTCACTAACTTAACCTCATGTTACCATCACTCCACTAACTTTAACCTCATGTTACCATCACTCCACTAACTTTAACCTCATGTTACCATCACTCCACTAACTTTAACCTCATGTTACCATCACTCCACTAACTTTAACCTCATGTTACCATCACCTCACTAACTTAACCTCATGTTACCATCACTCCACTAACTTTAACCTCATGTTACCATCACTCCACTAACTTTAACCTCATGTTACCATCACTCCACTAACTTAACCTTGTGTTACCATCACCTCACTAACTTAACCTCATGTTACCATCACTCCACTAACTTAACCTTGTGTTACCATCACTCCACTAACTTAACCTTGTGTTACCATCACCTCACTAACTTAACCTCATGTTACCATCACTCCACTAACTTTAACCTCATGTTACCATCACCTCACTAACTTAACCTCATGTTACCATGACTCCACTAACTTTAACCTCATGTTACCATCACTCCACTAACTTAACCTTGTGTTACCATCACTCCACTAACAATTTCTTGACCATCTGTTGCCATTGTCCCACTAACTTGACCTCAAACTGCGCTTACAGTAGTTTGGACGAGCTGCATCTAAGAGTGAAATAGAAGATAAGAAAGACTTGGTGATGAAGTGCCATATGCCACATAGGACTAAATTGAAAAGCTTCCAGGAGAAATGTAGATAACAAATAATAGAACACATTGATTAAATGTCAGATGATTGTTGACGAAACGATATTAAACAAATGAAACGTTTCAGATTATGTCGGACACTCGTAACAACGTTTTGTAATGTATAGAAGAAATTGTGATCAGGATTGTGCAAATTAGAACAACAAAATTGAGAGTAGAAATTTACACTAATAAGTCAATGGCAGTGGAAGAAATAAAACTTTGCATTTTTATATTGAACCAATATAGTAATTTTTTGTCTGTTAAAATTATGGCAAGAAGAAGCCCAAGAAAAAGATTGGATTGATGGTGTTAAAAAGGCTCAGTTAAGGAAATTTTAAAAGAAAAAAAACAGGACAAGCCGCTAAGATGGTAGGAGAAAGAAGATTTTCGTCCCAATGTGGACAGATGGGATGATTATTTCTGTTGTCATTGGCTCGTGTATCGTTTCATGTTTGCTCTTAAGATAATTCTATAGAAGATTCAGATATAAAGAGATTATGACTGCGGCCGATGTTAGGAATTTAAAGGTCTCATCACGTGTTCAAAACCTGACTTTTTGTGGAGATTAGGCTCTGGGGTCTCAAAGTATTTCTTAATGGGCTACATGAAAGTTGATGGACATATAACTGTATGAAATCGTGTTAATGGGCCAAGGGGTACATGTAGTCAAGTTAATGGAGGAAGGGTCACATTTAGTTATGTTACTTACTTAGTCGCTCCTCTTCTACCGTGAGGTGTAGAGGTTTAGTTATGTTAAGGGTGGTTAAGGGTGGTTAAGTTAGTGAAGTGATGACAACATGAGGTCAAGTTAATGCAGGAAGGACCACATTAAGTTATGTTAATGGGCCAAGGGATACATGAAGTCGTTAATGATGGAAAGGTCACATTAAGTTATGTTAATCGTGAAGAGTCACATGAAGTCAAGTTAATGGAGGAAGGGTCACATTAAGTTATGTTAATGGAGGAAGGGTCACATTAAGTTATGTTAATGGAGGAAGGGTCACATGAAGTCAAGTTAATGGAAGAAGGGTCACATTAAGTTATGTTAATGGAGGAAGGGTCACATGAAGTCAAGTTAATGGAGGAAGGGTCACATTAAGTTATGTTAATGGAGGAAGGGTCACATGAAGTTATGTTAATGGAAGAAGGGTCACATTAAGTTATGTTAATGGAGGAAGGGTCACATGAAGTCAAGTTAATGGAGGAAGGGTCACATTAAGTTATGTTAATGGAGGAAGGGTCACATGAAGTTATGTTAATGGGGGAAGGCTCACATTAAGTTATGTTAATGGAGGAAGGGTCACATGAAGTTATGTTAATTGGGGAAGGCTCACATTAAGTTATGTTAATGGAGGAAGGGTCACATTGAGCTATGTTAATGGAGGAAGGGTCACATTGAGCTATGTTAATGGAGGAAGGGTCACCAATGAACCAAGGGCTACATTAAGTCAAATTAATAGACATAGGGTCACATTGTTATGTTAATGGACCAAGGAGTACGGGTTAAGTTAATAGACCTGTATATGTTTTTATCGACTAACATCCAAACTGTGGCACAGTTCCCATGACAGTGGAACATCTATTGCAGTCCTCTGCCGATCATAAACTAATGAAATGAGTAGCACGTGGCCTGGTAACAACCAATGTCTTTCCATGAAAAACTGTACAGAGCCTCGAGTTGACTTCTGTCTTTGTTAGAGTCTTTGAAGTGGAAGTATGAAGAAGATTACTATGTTAGGCTGTCCGTAGTCATTACATTTATTATCTAATTTCTTCTTTCCTTCAGTTATCCCAAAGAACTTGAAGTCAAAGAAAATTGGCTGTTTAACCAGGAATACCTGGCAGACTGCTTGAGGACTTCAGGCTTGGATGTTACAAGATTAAGTACACCTTTCTCAGCGCACCCCGTGTTCAATGCATCTGGTAGGTGAAAGTTTTCACCATCATCATCATCTGGTTGATCCATCCTGAGACTGGTTGTAAGGTTGTCTGAGTAAGCCTCTTCATTTGATCCTATCCTCTGCAGTTTTCTTCATTTCATCACGTTCATACTTGAATGTCCCTGCATGCCTGAGATATAAAGATGAGTCTCTTCTCTTGAATTTTGCTCTCTAGTATCTTCTGTAGAAGACTTTCACGTCTCATATTGTGAACCAGACAACTCAACCAACCTTTTTGTATCATATGTAATATTTGTCTTTGCGTGCCTACATCAGTGAGGACATTGTCATTGGATCTTCTTTCTGTCCAACTCACGCTTTCCATTCTACGGTAGCACCACATTTCAAACACTTCCAAGCTTTCTTCATCTTCCTTCGCTAGAGTCCATGTTTCAATCCTATACAGTGGAATTGGCCATATATGAGTGGCGATTATTTTATTCCTCAGTTCTATCCTGATATTCTTTGAGGTTAATAATTTCAGGTTTTCTCTGAAGCCTTTATTTTGCCATTGCATTCCTTAATTTTTATCTCATTGCCGGTATCTTCTGTTATGGTTTGTCCCAAATATGTAAACTTCTGTACTTGTTTGATTATTTCTCCATTGATGATCATAATTATTATCATATGTTGCTTGGACATTACCAAAGTCTTTGTCTGTGCCGTGTTTATTTTCATGCCAAAATCTTTGGCCGTGCTATTATTTTAACTAAAACTAAAGATCCTAGGAACATGAATTTTTTCTATGGCAACTTATGGGTGTGAAACATGGACGATTACAAAAAAGCACTTAGAGTGAAGATGGGTGCTTTTGAGGTACAGTGTTACAGAAGAGTCCTGAAAATCCTGTGGACAAAGAAAGAAACAAACAAATCCATCTAGCAAGACCTGAATGTAGAGGTGAACTGGCTCACAAATTATGTAGTGTCCCTGAAACTAAGGTTTGTTGGACACATCAAATGAAACAACGGACTCGAGAGAGTGGTTATGGAGGCCATGGCCACTAGAAATCGAGGCAGGGGCCGACCAAGAAGATGATGAACTCAGGACATCATGGAGACGCTGGATTTGATCTTGGTGCAGGCCAAATGACTGGCAGAAGACAGAGTTTCCTACAGACAGGCTGTCATGAGAGCGACGTTCTGCAAAGGACATGCTACATGATGATGAGTGAAAGTATTAACAGTAATAATTCAGTCACATTAAACTAGGCTTTTTCTACATGTGTCCCACGGAACCGTAGTGTTCCACGAAAGATCTAGAAAGGTTTTGTGACAGTTGAGTAAAACATACCAGGTTAATGATCACATCATTCTAAGACCAGGCATACCATGGGTTTTTTCATGGTGTGACTGCTTCTTCCAGTCAACCCAGCTGTGAATTAGCACTAGACAAGGGAGGGGGGGGGGGATATCTGAGCTGCCATAGGAGATGCTGAGTCTGTGCTTTGTTTTTGAACTTTCAGCAATAAAAGGGGCTGAGCACATATGGGAGCACCCATGTGCAATGGAGTCAGTTCTAGCAGTATGAGACATTACCTGTACATCAAATTTAAGATAGGTTAGTTAGTTAGCTTCTCATCATAAGCAGAGATGTCGACAGCATCAGACATGTTTATTTAGATGGGACTGCATATGACTGTACAGTCTGATCTGAGCATGACAAATTCTACCACACATAGAGCACATGTGAATAATGTTAGTAATTGGACTGATTTGCATTCTGTCCTTTTGTGCAACAGCTCCATCCTTTCGTGCAGCTCCGTAATGGTTCTCTGCTCAGCTGTGGGAACGGCGTGCGTAATGGTTCTCTGCTCAGCTGTGGGAACGGCGTGTGTAATGGTTCTCTGCTCAGCTGTGAGAACGGCGTGTGTAATAATTCTCTGCTCAGCTGTGGGAACGGCGTGTGTAATGGTTCTCTGCTCAGCTGTGGGAACGGCGTGTGTAATGGTTCTCTGCTCAGCTGTGGGAACGGCGTGTGTAATGGTTCACTGCTCAGCTGTGGGAACGGCGTGTGTAATGGCAGTGTGCCAGACTGAATGGTTTAGAGCAAGCAGTTCCCAGGCAGACATTGATGGAGAAACTGTTCAAAGAAACTTTTAGAGTGTCTTTGTATTGTTTCTTTTGTTTTCTCTTCCCCCCCCCCCCCCTTTGCGAGCTCTGTCCTATCCTGAGCTCACCTTACAACAGCTGCTCAGGGAGGTGCTCATATGACATGCAAACAACATGCCCTGCTAATCTGATCTGGGCTCTCCAAAGCAGCATATGGTTGCCAGAGAGTCTTGCCCTGCAGAGTTGGACACTATCCTGCCTCCCAATCCCGAGCAGTCTGCAGAGACAGTTTACATGGAAATGATTAAGTTTCCTGACATGCCTGCTATAGACTGTCTATGTCTTGCATGCGTACAGATAGGTGGTTAGCACAATAGCACGATACACACTTATTTTGGTGGCAACACTGATTCCTTGTTGGTCCCAAACGTTTACTCGTAGTCTTCCAAAAGCAACACTCGGGTTGGAAATCCTGTTCTGGACCTCAGAGTTAATATTCACTTCATAACATCAACCTATGCTACTGCAGCCTGGCAAACATGGCAGCAGCACATGTACTTCTAGCTGTCCCTAACACGCAGATATAAGAAGAAGGATGTGGCCAACGCGGCCGACTCCCCTTGAGGGGAAACTGTACGGCGGTATTGAGACCCTGAAAGGGGCAACACAATTTGTTGAAGAATCGCAGTCCTGACCTAAATGAGCAATGATTGTAGAAGAAGAAGAAGAATAATAATAAAAGCAATAAAATAGCGAAATTACAGAACATGGGTGATGATACGGCGTAGAATCCACTGTGTATATATATATATATATATATATATATATATATATATATATATATATATATATATATATATAGTTTTTGGACAGGTGTTTCTAAAGTTCTTAAAATGTCAGGCTATCACACTTGGTGATGTGTGCAGACCTAAGTTTTAGGAAGCCTTCTACCCTAGAGATGTAAGGTTTCTATGAGACTTGGTGATGTGTGCAGACCTAAGTTTTAGGAAGCCTTCTACCCTAGAGATGTAAGGTTTCTATGAGACTTGGTGATGTGTGCAGACCTAAGTTTTAGGAAGCCTTCTACCCTAGAGATGTAAGGTTTCTATGAGACTTGTGATTGGTTCACGTGAAGCATTAAGCCACCACTACATCTAATCCCTTTTCAGGAAGACTGTTTTAGAGCTTTGTAGGGGTGGTTTTCACAAGCAGCATTTGGCATAATGAAGCTGCTAGCTCCATTTACAACCTTCTTTATTGATTTAATAATGGCAGCACACGTTATTAATGTTTTTCTACAATGAATTCCTGGGGCAGAGCGAGATACCAGGAAACAAAATGGCTGACAGACTGGCAAAAATAGGAGTCTCTAAACAACAAAAGGATACACCCTACAGCAACTACACAGTTAAACTGGAATGGAAAGCTTTGTGTCGTAATTTACATCCTGACTGCGATATTTGCACCTTTTGGTCTAACACATCCTAATTCAGCAGGCATTTTTGAGTATCAGGTTAGTCTTTCCTCTTCGATCCCTTCTCCTGAGCCAGTCTGGCCTTGGTCTGGTCTGTTCTCCAGGATCACCTTCTCCTGAGCCAGTCTGGCCTTGGTCTGGCCTGTTGTCCAGGATTACCTTCTCCTGAGCCAGTCTGGCCTTGTTTTGGCCTGTTGTCCAGGATCACCTTCTCCTGAGCCAGTCTGGCCTTGTTTTGGCCTGTTGTCCAGGATCACCTTCTCCTAAGCCAGTCTGGCCTTGTTCTAGCCTGTAATCCAGGATCCCTTCTCCTAAGCCAGTCTGGCCTTGTTCTGGCCTGGATCACCACATGGAGGTGTAGAAGAGCCTTGGCAGCTTTGATTTGCTGGCCCTGACACTAGCAGTCAACTTTGGGTCGCTGACCGCTGCACTGTTTAGCATCTTGATCCCACACAGTTAATTGAATCCATAGGAAAAATACCAGAGAAATCTGGCTGAACAAGGAGACAGCTGGAACATCAGGTGGCAATATTTCTAGTAAAATGTCACATCCAAAAATAGATGATGACATAAACAGACTACACAGAAGAGAGCAAATTCTCATATTCCAGTTTCAAACAAGACACACTAGAGTCAATAGCCACTTAAACCACATTGACCCTCACCACCTGCCCTTGTGCAGACATTGCTCTCTCCCTGGTCAAACAGTTAGACACCTACTCATTGAGTGCAAAGCGCATGCAGCTATGATGAAAAGATTGTTACAAGTGCCACCAAAAATTGCCAAAACAATATATGCATGGTAGAACCACTGAAGAACACCTGTATTTATATAAGAATGGCATTGGGCTGCCAAGAGCTGCTCAGCAGCTATAGGATAGCAACAACAACCACCATCTTTTATGGCATTTTTAGACACTACAGACCTACAAGCAGATCCTCATAAACAACTATAGACAGGAATGGCTAAATTAGTGGGCAAAATATCAGACAAGTCAAACATATTTCAAACACCAAACAAAACCAGATCCACATGGCGCAGCTAAGAATTTGAAATGAAGGGTTTGATCTTCAAACTGAGAATAGACAATGCCCTCCCCAGCAAACATCTGAATAGAATAGACCTACTACGTGAACCAAATAGCAGATTCTGTGACGACCACAAGAAAACAGACAAACACTTACTGACTGGTTCAGGGCTAGCCGATCTGCAAAATTGACTGCTCTCACCCCACCTACACCACACACTCTACACATCACCATAACAACTGAGGAGGACATGTGCTTTTGTCCAGGAGGCATTGGGCTGTTCAAGAACTACCAGCTCACAGCTAAAGGGAATTATATAGTCATTATGATGGCATGCTTGGTAGGTTACAGTGGTCTTATTATTATCAACTTGGGTACCAACACCATTGAAACTAGTTCTATTTCTATATTTTATACAGTAAACGAGTGCATTTTAAAAATTTACTTTGAATAAATTTGAAATTTCTTGCAGATGCCGGCGATGGTGATATGAGTGTTAGTGAAATGGGATCTGTTAACATTGAATTTGATAACAACGTCGATGCTCCACTCCATGTAGGTGTACGTTTATATGTTCATGTATTTCTTTATTCTTACGAGCTGCCTACATTAAATACACTGGGCAACAAATTTTTACTTTTTGTATGTATCTGAGATTAGATCAAGTTGAATTTTTTTTTTTGCGTTTGCCTTATTTCTCTAATCCTCAAGGCAGTGTGCGTTGCACTGTGGTTTTTGTTTTGCACCTGTAGGCCCAGTGCATCCGACTTTATGTAAGGGTTTGCTTCCGCGGGGTAATGGCTAGTGCTGTGATGGGGATCGAACTAAGCTACTTCGGATTGTAAGCCATGTCACTTAGCCACTATCCCACGTCGTCCCCATTAAATCAAGCTACCGTTGTGTTGTTTAAAACCTTTATCACTCCGCCGACACAACCATTTTGGCACACTTGAATTTCATTTTTTATTCATGAATGACCAAGCATGGAGACTGTAGAAATAGACATTTTTGTTATGTTCAATACGTCACATCCATCTACACAGGTTTCTAGTCGGTTAAAATATTATGTTAGATTACAAATAGAATATAAACAATTTATCTTATTATTATGGGGATTGGACCCAGCCCATTTTTGGAGAAAGGTGAAGTAAGTTGTTGTAAAAGATCTTTATAGGGTAGATCTGATTTGCTTAGATATAATATGTTTGAAAACTAACAGTTGTGCGGATATTATAAACACAGTATCGATACTGTGTTGTGATTTCAGTGATTTATGGAGGAGATGTTCCCTGCTAGGCGAGCTCAAAAGTTTGTGCTTTGTTTGTTTTATAAATTTTCACTTTCATCTTCTTGTATCTCAGAATATAACAAACACACAACAAAAACAATAAAACCAATAAGTTCTTTATTCATTTATGTCTCTACACACAACAAAATCATATTTATTGATCAAGAAACAGAAAGTTACAGGCTGTGGGTTCAAGATACTGAGCTGCAGCGCTCAGCGGCCCATAGCTGGCTGCTAGCGTCAGGGCCAGCAAACCTGAGCTGCCAAACCCTTCTACACCTACGCTGTGATTCTGGATAACAGGCTGCAACAGAGCAGACTGGTTAAGGAGAAGGGATCGAAGAGGGAATGCTAACCCGGTACTCAAAAAATGCTTGCTGACGTCTGATGTTTTTGGACCGAAAGAGTTTAAAGCTACCACTACATCTGACCTTTATATAAAAACCTGTGCCAAATCACTTTGTGTGTTTTTATAGTTTCTGTAGGAATTTGTCTTATGCAATGTTGTTGTTGTTGCGAATGCCCACAATGGGTTTTGTGCACCCTGAAAAGAACATTTAGTGGTGGTTTGTTGTAGCCATCCTCACATCCCAAGCGTGCTGATGAAGATGGACTAGGGTCCTCCAGGCAGTTGTGTCCTTGCTTGGCTTCATCTGTGTGTCGCTCACTACTAGTAAAGTAAAGTAACCCATAGCATTACTGCCGTAAGGGCGTGAGGTGTTAGCGATCTCACATTTCAAAGGCTCGCCTATATGAGAGCAGTAGCCATCTCCTCTCCCTCGCCGCTTTTACTTCCCGAACTGAACCGGTACCCATTTAAGGCTGGGTTGACTCGGGAGCAGTTGCGGTCTGAAAAAATATTTCCACCTCAACTGAGGAATGAACCAAGGACCACTCAGATGCAAAGCCAGCATGCTAACCACTGCACTACGCAGTTCCCTTATGGGGGAAAAAAGTCTCTAATGGCCTTCAGCATAAACCTAAAAACATTGGAAGAGGCTGCGAAAGACTGTGCAACCTGGCACACAGCTCTTCGCAGAGGAGCAACATAATCTGAGGCTTCCAAAAAGACTGCAGCAGAACGACGGAGACAGATGCCTGTGTAATATCACCATTTCACAAGACGAACTTTCCATGCCCTCACTGACTACAATCATGCAGATCCCATATCGGACTCTTCAGCTATTTCTAAACTCATCCACAACCCCGACTCACAGAATACTCAACTGTAAGGACTGGTTTATCACTGTTATTTTCACAGATTAAATGTCAACTCTTCAAGCATTAGAAGTTGCTGGTCATTGTGGACCTGACTTTATCCAAATATCTCTAGACATTGTCCACATTATCACTTGCAGTGCTGTCAAAATAGTTATGCAGTGGATCCATGGACACTCAAATACACCTGGCAATGACAAGGCAGGCAGACTAGCAAAGGAAGGATCAAGTCAAGAACAGCCACACACAGCAACAACTTTACAAACAGCCAAACAGCTCATAAGATCAGCAAAAAAAGAAACAGATGGGCCATGGGAAACACGGGAAGGGAGGTCTACAGACATTTGGCAAGCCCCAGTCCAAACGACAGTGTAAATCAGCTCACAAGGAAGGATCAGAGCACCATTTTCCAACTGAGAATCCAACACATGCCACTAAACAAACACCTGAACAGAATCCAACACATCCCACTAAACAAACACCTGAACAGAACCCAACACATCCCACTAAACAAACACCTGAACAGAACCCAACACATGCCACTAAACAAACACCTGAACAGAATCCAACACATCCCACTAAACAAACACCTGAACAGAATCCAACCACAACATACTCCTGAGTGTCAGCTGTGTCCACACCAATATGAAACCGTTGATCATCATCTCTTTGAATGCTCAGTGCTCAATGATTTAGGAAAATACTTCTTCCTCTGTGGCCAGATACATGTAACACTTTGTATGGCACACCTTGTATGGCACTTTGTATAAATCGAACGTTGTTTTTAACAGCCGATAAACACATGCGAATACCATTACATGGCATTGGGCCAAAGGGTGAGAGCCTGGATGCTGCTGGATCCGTAACAACAACAAGGACTGGTTAAAAAAAAAAAAGAAACGGTCGTCATCACTCGTGATGGACGAAGAACAACGAATACAGGGATCATGTCGTTCCCTCACCTTGTTAGCCAGGCTGCCGTGAAAACAGCCCATTTCCAGTAAGGACTGAGGAAGTCGAGGTGAGGGTATTGGCCAGTATATTTTGCCTGACCCTGACTAACATGTCTGATCGGTATGTTGTGCCTGCCCAGACATTAGTCTTCCTTCTCTACCAGTACAGTTTTACAATTTTAGATTGCAAAAGTAAATGAACCGAACATAAATTCAGATAAAAAATAATATGCTCTTTTTCTGTTTTCAGAGAAAGACGGAAGATATTACGGTAGACTCGCTCAAGAAAATGCTGGGTATATTCAATTTGTGTGTGTGTGTGTGTGCCTGTCTTGGTTTTCTTTGTCTTGTTGTATGATTGTTTTGATACAAGTATCTTACCCTGTTTCCAGAGACTTTCAATGTTGTTTTTGTTTTATGTGGCAAACCTTTTATTGTGCTGAAACTTTCTTTGTGGCAAACCTTTT
Organism: Ariolimax columbianus; assembly: GCA_036924085.1. Lineage (NCBI taxonomy): Eukaryota > Metazoa > Mollusca > Gastropoda > Stylommatophora > Arionidae > Ariolimax > Ariolimax columbianus. Next base: position 29,285,647 of record JAVGWX010000008.1, read on the forward strand.
ACTGTGCTGAACCATTCCTTATGATGGACTTTTTATTGTGGTGAGCCTGCCTTAGTGGCAAACCTTCTATTGTGGTGAGCCTGTATTAGTGGCAAACCTTTTATTGTGCTGAAACTTTCTTTGTGGCAAACCTTTTTTGTGTTGAACCATTCTATATGATGGACTTTTTATTGTGGTGAGTCTGTCTTTGTGACAAACCTTTTGTTGTGCTGAGAATATCCTTGTAACAAACCTGTTATTGTACTGAACCTGTCTTTGTAGATACAATACTGATTGTAATGCGTTGAGACTTTTTTGTGGCAAACCTTTTACTGTGCTGAGGCTGCCGCTGTGACAAACCTTTTAGTGCCGTGAGACTATCCTTGTAACAAACTTGTAATTGTTCTGAACCCATCTTTGTAGACACCATAACTGATTTCATTATGCTGAGGATGTCGTTGTGGCACACCGTTTATTGTGCCGAGACTGTCTTTGTGATAAACCTTATATTATGTTGAGACTATCTTTGGGGCAAACCTTATATTGTGCTGAGACTGGCTTCAAGACAAACCTTTTATTGTGCTGAGCTTCTTTTGTGGCAAACCTTTCATAGTATTGAACCAGTCCTTGTAGATACAAATTGTATTGTGCTCAGATTGCCCTTGTGGCAAACCTTTTATTATGCTGATATTGTCTTTGGGGCAAACCTTTTATTATGCTGAGCCTGTAAATCTACCTATTCTGTGTTTGTAACAAACACTTTTTTGAACCAAGTATTTATTTGCATCAAGTCCTTCTCTGAGAGGAATTTTATCTTTATGCTAAGACTTACTTTATAACACTTTTTTCTTTGTACACACCTTTCTTTGTACACACATTTCTTTGTACAAACCTTTCTTTGTACCAAATCTTTTTATACCAACTCATTGTTTGTATCTGACATTTGTTTGTGACTAGTCCTTTTGTACCAAACAATTCTTCTTACCAAACTTAACTTTACTCAACATTTTTATACTGGTTTAGACGATTCTGCAGAGTCTGCATACAACCAGTTTCTTTTGCATTCACTTGATCTAAAAATAACTATGCACATCCAATCTATTTTTGAATGCATTAATTGACCCTGCCTCCACTATTTCATGTGGCAATGCATTCCAAGCATTGACCAATCTCTGACCAAAAAAACATATCCTGGTATCTAATCTGGACCTTTCTTTAGTTAATTGGTGGCTGTGCCCTTGTGTTCTTATAGGCGGCTGTATTTTTTAAAGCTTATTATAATCTAATTTACCTTTTTCATTGATTATCTTGTAAACCTGTATTAAATCATCTGAAATTCTGCTCTTTTATAGAAACTGTAGGCCAGTTTTTGCTGAGTATTTCCTCATAACTATAATTTTTAAATCCGACTATTCAGTTTTTCGCTCTTCTTTATATCCTTTCCAGCATGTTTATATCCCCTCTACAATAAGGACTCCACACCTAAACACAGTTCTCTATTCTAGATCAAACTAATGCTTTATACAGTTTGACTATCACTTCCTTGCTTCTGTGTTAAATATTTATTTTTATCATACCAAACTGCCAAGTTCTCTCAATGCTCTTGCAGAATACTACCACTAGAATCATCTTAAACCAAATCCCAGTAAAAACCCAGTATGTGCCTACCACTTCAGAAATAGAGAGGCAAAAAGAAAACTTCAGATTAGGTGGCAAGGGCAGGAGCTTGAACACTGCACGGCTTCCAAATATCTAGACGTGAAGTTAGACCGTACACTATCCTACATGACGCACTGCTAGGAAACAAAGCCTAAGATGCACACAAGAAATAATATCATCCTAAAACTGACTGGCACAACATGGGGGAGAGGGTTTAGAGAGGGTGGTGTGTCAGCCATCAGTCCTTCATACATCTGCACTTGCCTTATGTTCTTCCGTAGTTGAATACGCTGCGCCAGTCTGGAAAAACTCTGCCCATGCAAAACTAGTTGATACAGCAATACATGGGGTGGGTCGGATAGTATCAGGGTGCCAAAAACCCTGGCTTGGCACCACCTGAGATTTGAAGAAGTGTTGCAGCAGAAATCAAGCGAGAAAAATAGGAGCACGACCCGAGGCACCCAATGTTTAGACATCAGGTACAGAGCACACGACCTAAGGCACCCAATGTTTAGACATCAGGTACAGAGCACACGACCTAAGGCACCCAATGTTTAGACATCAGGTACAGAGCACACGACCCGAGGCACCCAATGTTTAGACATCAGGTACAGAGCACACGACCCGAGGCACCCAATGTTTAGACATCAGGTACAGAGCACACGACCCGAGGCACCCAATGTTTAGACATCAGGTACAGAGCACACGACCCGAGGCACCCAATGTTTAGACATCAGGTACAGAGCACACGACCCGAGGCACCCAATGTTTAGACATCAGGTACAGAGCACACGACCCGAGGCACCCAATGTTTAGACATCAGGTACAGAGCACACGACCCGAGGCACCCAATGTTTAGACATCAGGTACAGAGCACACGACCTAAGGCACCCAATGTTTAGACATCAGGTACAGAGCACACGACCCGAGGCACCCAATGTTTAGACATCAGGTACAGAGCACACGACCCGAGGCACCCAATGTTTAGACATCAGGTACAGAGCACACGACCCGAGGCACCCAATGTTTAGACATCAGGTACAGAGCACACGACCCGAGGCACCCAATGTTTAGACATCAGGTACAGAGCACACGACCCGAGGCACCCAATGTTTAGACATCAGGTACAGAGCACACGACCCGAGGCACCCAATGTTTAGACATCAGGTACAGAGCACACGACCCGAGGCACCCAATGTTTAGACATCAGGTACAGAGCACACGACCTAAGGCACCCAATGTTTAGACATCAGGTACAGAGCACATGACCCGAGGCACCCAATGTTTAGACATCAGGTACAGAGCACACGACCTAAGGCACCCAATGTTTAGACATCAGGTACAGAGCACACGACCTAAGGCACCCAATGTTTAGACATCAGGTACAGAGCACACGACCCGAGGCACCCAATGTTTAGACATCAGGTACAGAGCACACGACCCGAGGCACCCAATGTTTAGACATCAGGTACAGAGCACACGACCCGAGGCACCCAATGTTTAGACATCAGGTACAGAGCACACGACCCGAGGCACCCAATGTTTAGACATCAGGTACAGAGCACACGACCTAAGGCACCCAATGTTTAGACATCAGGTACAGAGCACACGACCCGAGGCACCCAATGTTTAGACATCAGGTACAGAGCACACGACCTAAGGCACCCAATGTTTAGACATCAGGTACAGAGCACACAACCTAAGGCACCCAATGTTTAGACATCAGGTACAGAGCACACGACCCGAGGCACCCAATGTTTAGACATCAGGTACAGAGCACACGACCTAAGGCACCCAATGTTTAGACATCAGGTACAGAGCACACGACCCGAGGCACCCAATGTTTAGACATCAGGTACAGAGCACACGACCTAAGGCACCCAATGTTTAGACATCAGGTACAGAGCACACGACCTAAGGCACCCAATGTTTAGACATCAGGTACAGAGCACACGACCCGAGGCACCCAATGTTTAGACATCAGGTACAGAGCACACGACCTAAGGCACCCAATGTTTAGACATCAGGTACAGAGCACACGACCCGAGGCACCCAATGATTAGACATCAGGTACAGAGCACACGACCCGAGGCACCCAATGTTTAGACATCAGGTACAGAGCACACGACCCGAGGCACCCAATGTTTAGACATCAGGTACAGAGCACACGACCCGAGGCACCCAATGTTTAGACATCAGGTACAGAGCACACGACCCGAGGCACCCAATGTTTAGACATCAGGTACAGAGCACACGACCCGAGGCACCCAATGTTTAGACATCAGGTACAGAGCACACGACCCGAGGCACCCAATGTTTAGACATCAGGTACAGAGCACACGACCCGAGGCACCCAATGTTTAGACATCAGGTACAGAGCACACGACCTAAGGCACCCAATGTTTAGACATCAGGTACAGAGCACAAGACCTAAGGCACCCAATGTTTAGACATCAGGTACAGAGCACACGACCCGAGGCACCCAATGTTTAGACATCAGGTACAGAGCACACGACCTAAGGCACCCAATGTTTAGACATCAGGTACAGAGCACACGACCCGAGGCACCCAATGTTTAGACATCAGGTACAGAGCACACGACCCGAGGCACCCAATGTTTAGACATCAGGTACAGAGCACACGACCCGAGGCACCCAATGTTTAGACATGAGGTACAGAGCACACGACCCGAGGCACCCAATGTTTAGACATCAGGTACAGAGCACACGACCCGAGGCACCCAATGTTTAGACATCAGGTACAGAGCACACGACCCGAGGCACCCAATGTTTAGACATCAGGTACAGAGCACACGACCCGAGGCACCCAATGTTTAGACATCAGGTACAGAGCACACGACCCGAGGCACCCAATGTTTAGACATCAGGTACAGAGCACACGACCCGAGGCACCCAATGTTTAGACATCAGGTACAGAGCACACGACCTAAGGCACCCAATGTCTAGACATCAGGTACAGAGCACACGACCCGAGGCACCCAATGTTTAGACATCAGGTACAGAGCACACGACCTAAGGCACCCAATGTTTAGACATCAGGTACAGAGCACACGACCCGAGGCACCCAATGTTTAGACATCAGGTACAGAGCACACGACCCGAGGCACCCAATGTTTAGACATCAGGTACAGAGCACACGACCCGAGGCACCCAATGTTTAGACATGAGGTACAGAGCACACGACCCGAGGCACCCAATGTTTAGACATCAGGTACAGAGCACACGACCCGAGGCACCCAATGTTTAGACATCAGGTACAGAGCACACGACCCGAGGCACCCAATGTTTAGACATCAGGTACAGAGCACACGACCCGAGGCACCCAATGTATAGACATCAGGTACAGAGCACACGACCCGAGGCACCCAATGTTTAGACATCAGGTACAGAGCACACGACCTAAGGCACCCAATGTTTAGACATCAGGTACAGAGCACACGACCCGAGGCACCCAATGTTTAGACATCAAGTACAGAGCACACGACCCGAGGCACCCAATGTTTAGACATCAGGTACAGAGCACACGACCCGAGGCACCCAATGTTTAGACATCAGGTACAGAGCACAAGACTCCAATCCAGATGTAGCTTCCAAAAATCAACACAGCCCATACAGACAAAATCCTGAAAGTTGTCGTATCGAGAGATGGCATGAATTGATGCAGGCCCCAGAGAGGGAACTTCTGGAGGAACCTACCCCAGACATCATCTACCATACACAACATGAAAGTCGCTGAACAGACTCTGAACTGGTGTATCACGGTGCAAGAGGAATATGAAACGATGGGGATACACAGATGATGACACATGTGACTGCGGCGCAATACAGGACCCATACCACCGGATGACCTGCCCCAACCTCCCAGAAACATGCAATAGGTGCGACATGCTGAAGGCAAATGACAAGACAATCCATGTTGCTGGATACTGGATGCAAGATATATAAAATGCTGCTTGGACACGGAAAGACGTGGATCATACCTAACATTGTATTTGCCTTTTCCACTGCTACCTGCACTTGCTCACTCACCTTACCTGAGTAATCTTTTATAACCCCTAGGTCATTTCAGTGTATGTTGTCTTTCTTTATATCTATATGTACAAAGATGGTCTTTTTACAACACTTTTCTTTGGGCAGAGTTTATGTACCGGTACATTAGGAAGATAGATGAATGTATGGCCGATTTATGAAGATAAGTCATAATACAGGGAGTGGAGAGTAATCAGGGTCAGACAAAACATGATGATCAGGACCACCCACCCCTCGTCCTCATTCATGCTCCTGGAAACAGGCATCACAGCAGCCTGGTCAATGAGGTGGAGATAGACACTGTAATTCCCATAGTGGTGAGCTTACTCGCATTGCGCTACAGCCAGGAAGACCCACGGTCTAACTTCTCAATTATATCTCAGGATGTAGGAAGAGCCACTGTAACCTGCTACCAAAGCAATGTCAAGTGGCTTCAAACAACATCAATTACATTGTAACATTGTATGGGATGATAGGTCGTATCACTGTATGTGAAGATAGGTCATGACAATGTATGTAAAGATAGGTCATGACACTGTATATAAAGATAGGTCATGACACTGTATATAAGATATGTCATGACACTGTATATATGATAGGTCATGACACTGTATATAAGATAGGTCATGACACTATATATCCTCTTCTTCAGCGTTTGTCCAGAAAATGACATGACACTGTCGTTTGCAGCGCGGCTGTGATATCTGGACCTTTCAGCCCAGCACATTAGCTTTTTTTCTTTTTTCAGTACCTAATTTGTCTTCCCATTGCGATTCTGTTCTTGTTCTCTTATCCAGACTACATTGGTGCAGCCTGTTTTCAGGGCCACAGCTTTGAGGTGGAATAGGGTCTTTGTCAGCTCTGGTTCGCTGACCAGTATGCAAGCAGCCAGCTGTGATTGGCTGTCTGTTTCCAGCTCATTAACTGTGCTGCATCTTCGGCCTAATACTCTGAATGAAGATAGGTCATTGCACTGTTGTCAAGATAGGTCTTTGCACTGTATGTGAAGATAGGTCTTTGCACTGTATGTGAAGATAGGTCTTTGCACTGTATGTGAAGATAGGTCTTTGCACTGTATGTGAAGATAGGTCTTTGCACTGTATGTGAAGATAGGTCTTTGCACTGTTGTCAAGATAGGTCTTTGCACTGTTGTCAAGATAGGTCTTTGCACTGTTGTCAAGATAGGTCTTTGCACTGTATGTGAAGATAGGTCTTTGCACTGTATGTGAAGATATTTCACATTGTTGAACTCTACCCAAGCCTAATTATATTTTTCTCTTGTGAGGGACAGAGCTGTTAATTCCTACAGCAAATGGACTGGGTTCGAACCTGGTCTCTACACATTAAGTCTGCCGATCTGTACATACGTGACTTATAGTTAGGAAAGACAAGGTGATGTGGTAGAGAACCAGTTAACCCTGCTTAAAAAAGTGTGATACCTCCTCCAAGGAAATCTCTAACACTTTATCCCTGACGACATTGTTTGTAATGAGACTACCTTTACTATTTTTATTCTGACAGCTGAAGATAGCTCGGTGAACAAGGCAGAAGAGGAGCGCCGCAGAAAAGAATTGATCAATTTGTTCCGTTTAGCCCCGTTTGAGGAAATAGTTGCTCGCTCGGAAGCAAAGGTAATGACTTTTCTTCTCATTCTATAGGGTCATACAAAAATCTTCATACATTAGGAAAATGAACACCTTTTAGCAAAATGTACCTATTCAAATGATATGCTATGCCAGTGCCCTTCAACCTGGACGCTGCCGCCAACTAGTGGGCGATTTTTAACTTTCAGGTTGGCACTAGCAGAACAATTACACGCTGTATTAACCTTTAGTACGCTACATTATTTTTTATGAAAATTTGCGCAACTGTATATCTTGCTATCGTAGTCGACTTTCAAAATGTGTAACTTTTCTGTTTGTTTGTCAATAAATATGATTTTCTTGTGTGTAGAGACACAACTGAATAAAGAACTTGTGGGTGTTATTGTTTTTGTTGTGTGTTTGTTAGTTTCTGAGATACAAAAAGATGAATGTGGAGTGATAAAGGTTAAAAACACAACCTTAGGAAACTATCACTGAATACCAGCAAACCAACAGAAGTGCAAGTTTTGAGAACCTGTGTGTTTCCTATGGCTGTTTACGGATGTGAAACATGGACAGTTATCCAAACCTTGAGTACTTCATGTCGAAATGTTATAGAAAGCTCCTCAGAATAACATAGACTGAAAAAAAGAATTCAGACATTCGACGGGAATTGGGCATCGAGGAGAACTGGTTCATAAATTTCATCCTGGCGAGAAAATTGAAATACTTTGACACCAAACAATCAACACTCTCGAGAGATCAGTAATGGTAGGTATAGTGCTGGACATGAGAAGCCGAGGCAGACCAAGAAGGGGATGGCACGAAGATGTCAAGGAATGCTTGGGTATAACTCTGGAGCATACTGGAGATTTGGCTGTTGTTGTCGATGTTGTTATCCCATAGCTGCTGAGCAAGCCTGCTCCTGGCAGCCCAATGCCATTCTTATATAGATACAGGTCTTCTTCAGTTGTTTCACTGCTCCGTACAGTGAGTTGGCAATTGTCGGCAGTGCTGGTAAGAATCTTTTCCTCATGTCCGTAAGTGCCTTGCACACAATGAGTAGGTGTCGAACTGTTTTATCAGAATGAGAGCAATGTCTGCACTAGGGCAGGTGCTGGGGATTGATGCGGCCTTGCTGTAAACTGTGACACAACATTGCAACGTTCTTTTTAGGACGAACGCCAAATAGGAATATACTGAAATGACCATCTTTTGGTAGGTGACACTGCAATCTATAAATTGGTAATCTGCAAATAGTAGTGTTAAACTGATGTGGATCGAGCAGGAAGTGTCATCTAAAAATATGGAGTTAAAGTGTGTACAACTAGTGAGCTATAAGGAAGCATTAGTATATTCATTCTTTTTGTTCTTTTCTGAGAAATACCGAGCACCTATGTGTGTTTCGAGAGTACAGTGATGTCTCTTCTGTATAACATAACGTGGCAAGCATTTAAAACAAATCTCTGTTAATCCTGGATTCAAAATCCTGGCACCAACATCCTGACATCAACACCCTGACATCAACATCCTGGTACCAACATCCTGGCATCATTCTCTTTCTTCTGTGTTCGTTCTCAATCTTTCACTACCAAGTCCTGAACAGGGCTTTGCAAGTAACAGGATGTAGTCCCGGAGAACGGAATGCATTGTTTCGCTAGTTTACAGCTCATCTGCGATATTTGCACTGTTCGGTCCAGCACATAGGCATCTCAGTCTCTATAGACCATGCGAGGGACGTCCTGTGAGTAGCCTCTCTAGAGGGCAAGTCTGGGTGCTGGATATGGAGACCCTGGGCTGCCCAAACTGCAGTATCCCCCTCTCGGCCTCACTGGTGTAATCCAAATGAATGCAAAGCATGACAATTTGGCATCAGCTCAGCTACAGAAGCTGCCGTATTGAGTTTGCAATTTTGAAACCATCCGCCTTAGGTGCCACATCAATATTGCAGCATCAACATCCTGGCACCAACATCCTGGTATCAACATACTGATGCACATAACAGATTGAATAGCCATTTACACCGGCTAAAATTGGCCCCATCGCCAATGTGTACGTGCGCGCACGCAGCACAGATATCCAAACATATCCTGCAAGACTGTTATATGCTTAGCAAATTGCACATTGAGTACTGGCCATGGATACGAATATCCACACAACAACCTGACATCAACATCCTGACATCAATATCCTGGCATCAACATCCTGATATCAACATCCTTGCCCTGGCATTAACATCATGGCATCAATATCCTGGCATTAACATCGTGCCATAAACATCCTGGCATCAACATCCTGGATCGTTTCTCCAAAGTCAGTAAAAGCGTTCAATAAAAATGTTATCATTTATTAACAAGACACTGTTGGCCACCATTATATAACGTTAGACCGACGATATCATCTTCTCTTTTTATTTCAGTCAAACCAATTCCACAACAAGCTGACCGAAATCCTGGAGATGGTCTCACATGACAAACTGGCCACAGAATCGCAGCCACAAGAAATGGTGTTTCCCAAGTTATTTGTGTACTGAAGCAGTTCTCTAAGACCTGGGTGTTCTCAACATGGAGTAAATATGTCCCCAAAAGGGTTCATGAAGCTTGCCAAGGCAGTACAGGGAATATTTAGTAAATAACAATAGTTCGTAGACGTGTATACAAACAAATTCTAATAGCTCTATCATAGTAGGTTATCGCTGTGATGCTGGCTCAACATTTTCGTGACGATCTGTAGCATGTTATATTTTGTTGTTGTTAACATGAAGCCAGCAGCTCTCAGGCTCTTGTCCTTCTGCCCAATGCTATGTAATGGTTTCTGCACGTATTTGTTAGTTGTTGTTTAGTTACATACAAATGTTTGATTTATCTGGACTAAGAGAACGAAGCATTTACTTAACATTGTTAATTGTTAGGCACGTAACTGTTTCGTGTGAGTGTGTACACAGCTGGCACTCAGGAGTGTGTTGGAGTTGGGTTCTGTTCAGTGGGATATGTTGGGTTCATAGCCAGAAAATGATGCTCTGATCCCTTCCTATGAGTTCATTGACTATAAAGATTAGGACTTTCCATATGTCTGTAGACCACTCTCTTGGTGTGTCCAATGGCCCGTCTGTTCAAAGTTTCTTTGTTTGCTGTTCTTATGAGTTGTCTAGCTGTTTGAAGACCTGTTACTATGTTTTGTTGTTATACTTATAGTGCTCATATCAATAATAAAGCAGCATTGTTTCTTGGAAAGCCTCATTTTGTCATAGTAGGACATTTCACAAATAGGCATCTTAGTTAAGGCATTGACTCTGGAATATTTTGGACCTCTGGACACACTTATTTTCATATGTGGAAGTCAAACGCAGCATTACTTAATTGTGATCTATTTATCTTCGATAAAGGTTCACTGAAATAGCACACATTTTATACCAAGCTGTGTATAATTGAGTACAGAATACAATGGAATACTGATATTTTGCAAATGGGGTTGAACATTTGTGTATGAGGGATTACAGTTGCATAGCCATTTGTTATTTTTTTAAATTATGAAGACAAAAATTTCCCCTCATCAACACATTATTCGGCTCTAAACCAATTCATGAATAACGTAATGCCTTTCTATTGATGGTAATTCACAAGGGAAGATGTTCCGAAAGTTACACCTAATTTGGTGCAGTTTTCACAGAACTGAAAGCCCGTGAAGTTGAAAATGTACTAAAAAATGAAATCCCCAATCAACACCAGTGTGAGTGTTTACAATTTACGCACGCCAGAAAGATATAGGGAACTCTGTTACACGGGAGTACAGGAAGGTTTACTGAAAGTTATGTGGGAATTACAAGGTTGCAGCTCATGCCCTTCTAGCATCTTGATCTCCGACTGGAGATTGAAGAGAGAAAATAGAGATGAATAGGACATACACTCGGGTTCGAACCGAACAATTTAAATTAGGTATGCCATGAATTTGAGCCTATATGAGCAATACAAGAATAAGAGACCAAATGTCAAAACCAGTGGAAGTCTTCAATATAATTGTATAATGGGCGGATTTAAAGAAAAACATTTAACACAGGACGATAGAGACTGACTATCAGCTTCATGTTTTTCTAAGAAATTTAAAGAGAAAAGTGGAACTCGGGGAAGTGCATATTGGGAAGAGGAACACTTGAGGACAGATTCAGTTCTAGGTAAAGGGAGTGCATAAAGGCATGAGGAAGGGTGTGCACATTTGTATGAGAAATATTTGAGAATAGATTAAAGTTGCAAGTAAAACACAACATTATAGAAATGAGAAACATTTGAGAACAGATTAAAGTTGCAAGTAATGTACTATAGAGCATAGACAGAACAAGAAATCTAATAATTCGATCAAAACATTTGATATTACACAGCACATGTATGAACGATCTATTATATATTCATATATGTATTATATATCTATTATCTCCTCCCTGGTAAGGGGTCCTGGAATCCAAACTTGGGACATCCTGCTCTATTATTTACTTGATGTCATGTTCCTCAACGAGGATTGTACTGCTGTAGGCCTCAGCTTTATCTCCAACAATCTCTATCCTGGGCTATAGAGATCCAATGGGTATTACGCTTTCCTTTTGACATAAGATATAGGATGTTGTATCTAAGGGCAATGGAGTCTGACCAACGCATGGAAGGTCTACCCCATGATATTTTTCCACCTTGGGGACACCAGACTGCTATCGATGTCCACCAGCGTTCGTCTTTTCTTCTTACTATCTGGCCTGCACACCAATGTTTTGCCTTGTTTGCATGAACATCTGCACCGCTGGGCAATAATAATTGTCGTAAGTTGAAATTGCGAAGAGTAAGGTCGACCGTGCGTCTTGTAAGAGAGAGGCCTGTGTCAATCACAGTTTGTTCTCCATTGCTTTTGTAAGTATCCATGTTTAAGCAGGAGCATAGTTAGGTTGAAGAGAGAAGCATGTAGGATCCGAACCCAGCAACCTTCCAGGACAAGAAAGTCACCTGGCCTGGTGGCAATGTCATGTTAGTTCTGGTTCTAAATTATTTTGTATGTTGAAGGGGCATTCACGATAGCAGTATTCCTTGACGTCTTCCAAGTTTTTCGCAACGAGGACGACTGGGTCAGAATGGGCTGAATAGCTTCGTATGACTTTGGTCTTGGAGATATTATTATTCTTCTTCTTCTTCTGCATTCGTTCTCAATCTCTCGCTACCAAGTCCTAAACAGGGCTTTGCAAGTAGCAGGATGTAGTCTGGAGAACGGAATGTGTTGTATCGCTAGTTTACAGCTTGACTGTGATGTTTGCACCTTTCGGTCCAACACATCTGTCTTCGGCAGGAATTATTCATTTCTAGCTCTGATCGCTTTCACTCTTTCTCTAACCTGCAGCTGACTTCTGTGGCTGACTGATCAGCAATATGTCGTCCACGATAGACCCGCTATGCTTACCTACTATGGTCTTATGATAGGTGGGACCAGAGTGCCTGTATCCTGAGCTACCTCCAGTCATCTCCACTTATGTCTCACCACTTCTTCTTCTTCTGCATTCTGGTTTTTTGGCCATGCTAGATCTGTAGTCCTCTCCAAGCCCAGGTTTCAGCCTAACAGCTTCTGCATCACCTCGGCTTCCTCTGGCCAGATCTGGCATCGTAGGCCTCTGTGTATTGTAGGATGTGTTCAGGGGTCTGGACTCCAGTTTCAAACGGGCAATCACTTGTGTGTGACATCTTGAGCCGATGTAGGTAACCCAAAAATCTGCAGTGACCTGTTCTAAGGCGAAAGATGGTGGTTTGACTAGTCCAAGGCAGCTCGGGACTAGAGAGTGAGGTTGATTACCAACACAGTTTTTTCCTCACTATAATCAAAATACAGCGCAGGTTACATCATGACAACAAAACCGTCTGATGATGGCGCCATCATCGCTTGTGATAGGCAGCTAACTATGCCAACAATAAATAAAGCTAAGAGAGGTTGTGCATGGGGTTGGCTACAGCTGTAAACATGGTATTCAATCAGGCATATCCAATTTCTGATACCAGAATGTTGTTATTTTGGTCTTTTGCTGTGGAGTACAATGTTGGGCCAAGACCTTTACTCAGGCCGTCTCAACATCTCGTTTGTAGAAGTCTATAGCATGTGTGGACACGTACAGTTGTAGAGACACCATGGTTGTCACTTTTTCGTGTATATCTGGTTGTCTGGCATGCACACAAAATACCTGGCCCATCTGCATTTTCTTAACAACGCAGTATCTAAGACGTCATTGAAGAAGGTTTCATGCCAGATTTTTATGTTGGCAAGTAAAGCAGAAGATTATAGAAATGACAAGCATGTAAGAAGATCAAGGTTGTAAGTAATGTACCATAGAGCACAGACAGAACAAGAAAATGATTATTCGGTCAAAACGTTTGATATTACACAACCCTTTTACGAAGGACCTATTATATATTTATGCGTTATGTCCCTTGAATGGTCCCCCTCCCCCTCTGTCTTGTTGTTTGCTGTGGTCAAGAGGTAAAGCACTCACATCTCGAAGTGATGAACGGAAACGGTGGCCGATCGAATCCCCAAGGTTTAAAGTGGCCCCTGGTCTCAAGGGAGGTGGGACTTGAGTGCCTGCATCCTGAGTTACCTCCCGTCACTTTGACATGTCTTGTCACTGGTCCAAGGCAGCTCGGGACTAGAGAGTGAGGTTGATGACCAGCGCAGTTTGTTCCTCACTATAATCTAAATACAGCGCAAGTTACATCATCAAGAGAAAAACCATCTGATGATGTCGCCGTCATCGTTTGTGATGGGCATTACTAATTACTGTAAAACCTAGTGTTATGGAAACTACAAGTGTGTAAGCACCAAAATGATTTGAAGCATGCCGGGATGCCATCTTCAGTGATAACATTATGCTTCAAATTAGGCCAAGCAAGGTGGATAAACGACACGTAAAGAGCAGACTTGTGGAGCGCATGGCCGAATGGTTTTGATGCCTGCCTGCCGACAAGGAGGGCAGGGGATTGAATCCCCGGTAAGGCATATGTTGTTTTTCTGTTTGGGGTGAAATAAACAAACATAGCCAGCACACGACGTGGCATGTAGGTTGAAAGGCTTGTAGTTCTCAGCCTTTAAAACCCCTCGACTACTCAAGCGATGAGAAAAATGTCATGTGACAATAGACAGTAAAGAAGAGACAGGAAATTGGTGGTATGGTTATTAACTGTATATTAAATGTAATTTAAAATTTAATTAATTGAGCATTAAGTTTAATATACATCACAATATATGCATGTTGTTATTAATTGCGGATTTAATGTACTTATACATTTCATTAATGATTGAGTATTGAATATAGTATGCTGTGTTCAGATATAGAGTACTTATTAAGGAGGGGATATGAACGTACTGGAAAGGGAAAGGACACTAACAAGAATGACAAAACTTACAGTGGGATTCCGGAATTATAGTTATAATGAAAGACAGAAAAATCGGCATTGTGTCTAGAAAAGATAACAACTCGAGGAAAATTAAAATAGATTTATAAGATAATCAAGGGAAATGATAAATTAGACTATAACAAGTTTTTCAAAGTTTAATTGGTTACAAAAACAATAGGGCATAGCTACAAATTAATTAAAGACAAGTCCAGATTGGATATTAAGAAATATTTATTTTAGTCAGAAAATGATGAATGCTTGCTACAGGAAATAGTGTGGGACAGGATCATTTAATGCGTTCAAAAACACATTGGATGCACTTAATTATTTTTAGATCACATCGAGTGAAAGAAACTGGCTATAAATAGACTCTGCAGAGCCTTCTAAACCAGTTGAGACTCAGTGATCTCGATGTAAGGTGGCCGCTTTGGGTGCTGAGATCGCGGATTCGAATCACGGTAAAGACCATTATTTTTTTCACGTGGATCTTCTGGTAAAAATTCCCCTGGTCTCTGGGTTATGAGATCGGACTCCTATGTTCAGTGTCGAGCACATTAAAAATTCCTTTGTAGTTGGAAATAAAAAAGAGTAGGCTTAACGGCCACTGCCCAGAAACAAATTCATTAAAAAATATACTCTAATTATTTGTACCTTTCCCGAGGTGGTTTGTTAAGAGCAGCTATAGATGGCACCTAACTGGCTGTGGGTCTAGTTAGCTCTAGTGTCAAGTCTATTAAGATGGACTCGCACATCGGTTATAACACCCTCCAAGAAACTGGTTACATACAGACTCTGTAGAGTCTTCCAAACCAGTATAAATCCATTAAGTTAAGTTATAAAGAAGTTAAATTTTATTAAGTTATCCAATTGAGACTTGAATGTACATGTAATATGCACATCATTATTGATTGTGAATTTAATGTACTTACATAATTTGATTGAGGATTGAATGTAATATACATTTCCTTATTGATTGAGGATTGAATGTAATTATATATCTCATTGCATGGTTAAATGTAATTTATAAATTTCATTTTTATGATTAAGGATTTAATGTAGCCACCCCATCTCATGGCTAAATGATTGATGTCTTCTATAGTTTTCCATTATTACCAAAGTCTTTTATATAATCTGTTTAGAACTCTGTACTATAAAGTAGTGCTACTCAAATAGTGGTCTGTGGACCAATAGCTGCAAGCTGTTACATGTGATTAACATACACTAACATATTTTTAACATTCATCTTTTTTGCATGACACTATCCACGATTGACCTACAACTTGACAAGATATCCACACTAGACCCACAACTTAATAAGATATTCACAATAGACCCACAACTTGATAAGATATCCACAAAAGACCCACAGCTTAATAAGATATCCACAAAAGACCCACAGCTTGATAAGATATCCACAATAAACGCACAGTTTGATAAGATATCCACAATAGACTCATAGCTTCATAAGATGCACATAATAGGCCCACAACTTGATAGAATATCCACAATAGACATACAGACAGATAAAGGAAAGTAGAGGTTTGTCCCATAGTAGTTAGACTATTGTTAATGATTGAAGCTGATCAAAGCTCTATTCTGCCTTCAAGTGGCAGCTCTGAAAACAGACTGCCTCCCATGCAGTCTAGCTGAAAGAGAAGGGATCGTAGAAGGAAGGCAAACCCGGTTCCACAAATGACTGGCTGTGTCGGGCCGAAAGACACATATCGCAGCCCCGCTGTAAACTTATTTACTTATTTTAGGAGTCTTGAGCACAACGTCAGACAACATGTATCCAATGTTCAGCCATGTGGACTGTCTTGTCTTTCTTCCCTCAACATGTCATGCATCCACAACATGGCATCCACCCACAACATACAACATATCATCTACTCACAACATGTCATCCACTCACAACATGTCATCCACCCACAACATGTCATCCACCCACAACATGTCATCCACCCACAACATGTCATCAACCTCAACATCTCATCTACCCACAACATATCATCTACCCACAACATGTCATCCACTCACAGCATGTCATCCACCCTCAACATATCATCCAGCCACAACATGTCATCAACCTCAACATCTCATCTACCCACAACATATCATCCACCCACAACATATCATCCATCCACAACATATCATCCATCCACAACATATCATCCACCCACAACATGTCATCCACCCACAGCATGCCATACACCCACAACATATCATCCACCCACAACATGTCATCCATCCACAGCATGCCATACACCCACAACATGTCATCCACCCACATGTCATCCACCCACAACCATCCACCCACAACATATCATCCACCCACAACATATCCACTCACAACATGTCATCCACCCACAACATATCCACCCACAACATGTCATCCACCCACAACATGTCATCCACCAATAACATGTCATCCACCCACAACATGTCATCCATACTGCATGTTCCCAGAAGATTTGATCAGGTGGTCTGGGTCTGGTGTTGCTCCACAGTCCCATGTCTCATCATCTCTGTATCCCCCACCTCTTTCAGTTTTTCCTGCTTTGTGATACACCAGTTCTGAGTCTATTTAGTGACTTCCATGTTACATAAGGCAAGGGGTGTCCACGCGCAGGTTCCTCCTGCATGTCGATCCAGGGAATCTGCTCCAGTCCATTCCACTTTGCTGCATTTTCCCAGACTAATCTGTACTTGCTGTGCTGACTGTACAGAACGTCGCCTAGATTTAAGTCTTGTGCACTGCGTCTGGTGTCCAAAAATAGAGCACGTTGAGCCGTTTTCCTATTTCTCTCTTCCAATTTCTGATTCAACACTTCTTTGTGTCTCAGGTGGTGCTATATTCTGCAAACCATGACACATTGTCGCAACATCCTTTACAGGGCGACCGCCGAAGAAGAAAACACATTTTGATGCCCGTTAAACGAGAATGTTGTACTATCACTGCAATATAGCAAATAAAATTATTTTTTGCGTTGTTCATACACAGCCAGTTCAGTATTTCTCTACCATTTCTTAAGTATGTGCCCTTTGATAAGTGTTGCAAGTTGTACATTCACTTTTGTCTGAAAGAATAATCTTAATAGAAAATCAAGGATTCAATATGTATCATCAGCCTCTTTGGTCGTCTGGGCATGTGTTAATGAGGTAAACCACAGAAAATAGTCTTGGCAGACCAATATTGAATGTAGATCTGCTGACGAAGCTGAAGAGTACCTAGGTGGTTATTCAGCCCTCAAACTAAGCTTGCATGTGTTCGGACTCATGAACTGGCAAGGCCGTACTCCTATGGGATGTGAATCCATTTAGAAATGGGTGCTGATGTTGGATGCACTTTGCCGTAATGTGCAAAAACACAGTATAACACACGCCACGTTAGAAAACACGGCAAAGGAGAAAGGTATACAAAAATAACACATAGAGTATAGACTGACTAACTAATAGAACAATAGACTAAATAATGCATAAACATTTACAGATTATAGAATATAGACATCAGAACTAATAGACTCACAGACCAATAGAAAATAGACTCACAGACCAATAGAACTTTTATTCTTCTTGACAACCTGAAAAGGGAGGTATTCATTTTTGTATTCCTTGTGTCATATGTTACTGACTAAACAATAGAATATAGACTTGAGACTTGTCTAACCAACAGAATAAAAATTTACTGACCAATTGAATAAAGACTTCTGGAAAGAGGGACTTAGAGTCAAGCTAAGAAGAAGTGAAGTTTGTAGGAAAATGTACAAATGGACCAGTCACTACCTCAAAAACAGAACAGCCAGAGTTCAAGTACAAGGGCAGATGAGCAAAAAGGTGACACTTGAGCAGGGAGTACCCCAAGGGGGAGTACTGTCACCCCCACTCTTCCTGGTGTATATAAATAACATAACAGAGAATATACCAAGAAGAGTCTATAGCTCAATGTTTGCAGACAATCTGGCTATGTGGACCTCTGAAAAGAATCTCACCATAGCAAGAAATCGGATGCAGCAGGCCCTAACATCGCTGGAAGAGTGGGCGAACTTATGGCTGGTCAAAATAAACGAGGAAAAAACGACATGTACGATATTCTCGCTATCAAACAAACCCCAAAACACCAAATTAAGTTTTAACGGCAAATACCTGCAGCGAAACGACAACCCAAACTACCTGGGAGTCACATTTGATCGGCGCATGACATGGAAAAGTCAGATCGAGAGCCAGAGAAAGAATGGCAATCATGAGGAAACTTGCTGGCACAAGCTGGGGAGCAGACAAAAGTATACTAAAGAAACTGTACACTGGAAGAGTGAGACCAGTTCTCGAGTATGGCATTACGTAATGGACAACAGGAGCAAAGGCGAACTTCGATAAAATTAGCAAACTCCAAAACCAAGCCATGAGATAACAGGAGGCATGAAGTCATCGCCAATTGTAGAACTTGAAAAGATTACAAAACTGCAATCCATGACCGACAGAAGAGACTGCAGAGCCCAGCAGCAAGCAGAGAAACTCAGAAGACTGACTGACCATCCAATGCACCAGAGACTAAACAATTTCGAAAATGGGAAACTAAAGCGGAGAAACTTTGCAGAAATAGCCAAAGGAAAGATGAGCGAAGACCCTATGAACGCACTAACAACACCAAATCCCATCCCTACTGTTCGAAAACCTACCTGGAGGCAGCATATATTTCCAGAGGTGGTAGAAAACATACCGGGTATTGGAAACAAAAACAGGCAGACTGAAAAAGAAAGAAGAGATACAACTCTGAAGTACATAACGAAAAACTACCCAAGCATGGACTGGACCCATGCATACACCGACGGTTCTGTAACAAACACAACACAGAACGGAGGGGCAGGGGTATTTCTGTGCCTACCAAATGGCAGTTTCAGAGCGGAAGCTGAGGCACTGAGGGCTGCAGTAGAAGAAATGGTGACAAGCAAGAGTAATGAAAGCCATATAGTCCTGCTTACAGAAGCCCTGGCCTAGTCACAGCACTAAAAAGCCAGAAAAATACTGAACTTAATGATTTAAGAGCAGTACTGTGCCAACTATGCCAGCAGTCCGCAAAAAAGAGTAGTGGTATAACGGGTTCCATCCCACTGTAACATCCAAGGCAACGAGGAGGCAGACAGACTGGCAAAAGAAGGTGCAAGACTACCACAACCAGATTCTAGTGTGACATACGAAAAGTCAAAAAGGCTTATTAGAGCTAGATACATGACCAAATGGGAAACAGAACGTACTGGCTACACAAAAATCGATGACTATTACCAGTTGAACAGAAGAGAGCAGGTCGTGGTCTTCAGACTTCGCACTGGCCACAATAGACTGAGGTACCACCTATTCAATAAACTGAAGATAGGTGGCACTGACGAATGCACGTGCGGCACCGGGAAAATGACCGCAGAACATATACTGCAAAACTGCCCGACATACAAGGACCAGAGAAAGCAGATGTGGCCATCACCAGTGGCAACACTAGACAAGCTCTATGGCAGTGTCGACAGCCTCAGGATGACCGCTGCTTTTTTCGAAAAAATAAAGGTTGATGTCTGACTGCGTACGATGAAGAAGAAGAATAAAGACTTGACTAACCAATAGAAGAAAGTCTTGGCTGACCAATAGAATAAAGACTTGAATAACCAATAGAATATTTACTTACCAATAGAATGAAGACATGTCTAATAAATAGAATAAAGACAACCAATAGAACATAGACTAACCAATAGAATATAGTAAGGCTAATCAATCAAATATAGACTAACAAAATAAAAAACCAATTATTGTTTTTTGCATTTGCAAATATTTTTAAAGTGGTGTGTATTGTGCTGTGTTTTGCGCCTAAAGGGCCAGTGCAACAGTCATTTTTAAAAGGAACTTACTGTCAGTAGTCAATAACCACTTATCCACAACTACCCCCCCTCACCCCTGAATAAGAAAATAGACCTCCTGATCAATATATTGTTCAAGGGCAGACCTATATTTTTTCATGAGGCTCACCAATGTACTCCATTTGAGCCTCCATCAACATGCTCAAAACAAGCCTCTCATTTGGTAAGGCAGACTCATCCAAGGCTTGTCAAAGGTCTTCACACCCCCCATAAGAAAGAAGGTCTAGCATAAGGGTGGGCAAACATCTTTACGTCTGCTATGAGACTACCTCTTTTTGCCAACATTGTACTATTTGTAATGGATTTTGTAAGTACATTTGTTTGTCAGAGTTTTTGACTGCGTGTGCCATAAATGAACAGGGTAACTTCAGTAAAACTTCAATTTATGTCATGATGTGCAATATGTGCCATGCCATCTGTTGTAGGCGATCATAGATCGGCAAACCTTCCTGTCTCTTGTGCTGTTTATCATACTCAGTTGTTGATTTCCTTCCATGACATAATGTTTAATTGTCCAGTGTCTTCTATGTCAGTCAGCTTGATAACCTTCCCCGGAGTAATCGACTCATGTTCCAACAAGTATTTATGTAATTACGGTTGTAGTTTTATAAGTTGCTAGTGAACTTGATGAAGCGCCGTAGCTGATGTAACCTTCCCATGTACTCTTGAACAGAAGTTGCATGGTTTTGTTTGTAGCTGATGTAATCTTCTCATGTACTCTTGGAGAGAAGTTACATGGTTTTGTTTGTAGCTGATGTAACCTTCCCATGTACTCTTGAAGAGAAATTACATGGCTTTGTATGTAGCTGATGTAATCTTCCCATGTACTCTTGAACAGAAGTTACATGGTTTTGTTTGTATGTTGTGCATGTAGGATCGTCGGAGTTAAAAATATTCTTGATTGACAACATACAAATGTTAAATTGTGAGTTTTGCTTGAGAAGTCACCCTCAGAGACAGTTGCTTTTCTTAATAAAGCATAGTGGTCTTGAGGTAAAAGTCGGCCTCGGGTGCTGGAGGTCGCGGGTTCAAATCACGGGTGGAGACCAGGATTTTTTTCACGTGGACTTTCTGGTATTTCCCCGGATCTCTGAGTAGTAGTGATCGGATGCCCGTGTGCAGTGTCACACACATTAAAAATCCCTTGGCAGTTGGAAATTTTTAAAAATATCCCCAACGGCTGCTGCCTGGGCACAATTCAAAATTATCTTTAAAATCTAGCCAATCCATTACGGGATCCTCGCCGGTGCTACAGAGTTCGTCCATTGTGTTGAGATTTTCCAAAAAGTACAGAGAAGAACAGAGCACTTATGGGCTAAACCGTGTGCAATGATGTTGATTCTTCGACTAAACTAAACTAATAAAGCATATTGCAATGACGAAACGACATGTTTCTTAAGTAAGTGATTCCATGAAAATAGAACAAACAGTTGGATTCTGCTGCATGATAATGCGCCAGCAGATCGACCACTGAAGCAGTACCTCACAGAACACATTATGACTGCCTTGGAACATCCTAAATATTCTTGAACCTGGCATTGGCCCTGATTTTTTCTTGTTCCCTCACTTAAAATTATCACTGAAAGAACTGCGATTCAAGGATTTCGCTGATGTTATAACCGAAGCAGCTGAGAGATGTCAAAGAATGAGTTCCAGAAGAGTTTCCAACAGATGTACATGTGTTGGCAAAAGTTTGTAGTTGCCATTGGAACTATTTTGAAGTAAATGTAGTGAAAATGAATGTATTTTTGCTTATTTCTAAACAATGCACAATCCCAATGCACCGGGTGCGAATCCCGCTGTGTCCAGTTTGGCAGACGCTGGATTTTTTCTTGGTGCGATTGCTCTCCGCATTCAGAAAGTAACGTCAACCTGCTGTGCTGGACACATGCCAAGACACTTGTAATAGCCAGATAGGTTGGCAGTTTAAGAGCTGTGTTCTGCAAAAGACATGCTACTTACTTTACTTTTACACAAATTCCTGGAATGTTTTGAAGCTACCTAGTATTTGTCATACTGTGTTAGATTTCCCAGCAATTTTGCCTGTTGTCACAGTGTGTGTTTCAACCATTTCTTTTCATTATATAACATGGTCAAAATAATACTTGGAATCGGAGTCGCCGTGGGCTAGTGGTTAAGTGACACGGCTCACAAACCGAAGGTGCTGGGTTCGCTTCCCATCACAGTACCGGCCGTTACCCCGGGAAAGCAAACCCTTAGAAAAGGTAGGAGGAAGCAGACCCTTACATAAAAATCACACTGAAGTCGAATGCACTGGGTCAACAGTCGCAAAATAAAAAACCGTAGTACAACACACACCGCCTCGGAGAATCGAGAAATAAGGCAAACACCAACAAAAAAAAAATTGGAATCTTGGTATTGAAACAGGCATGTTTAATGTCCGTTGCCAGGTAGCCAAAGGCTTCGACTATACGTAGTAGATATTCTAAACTTCCTGCGGCTTACTTGGCCTGGGGGAAGGTACAAATAATTTGGGTAGACTTTTAACTACAACTTTTTGAATTTTTGCCCAAGCAGCAGCTGCTAAGCCTACTCTTTTCTATTTCCAACTGCCAAGAAATTTTAATGTGCTCAACACTGAACATGGGAGTCCGATCTCAGTACTCAGAGATCATGGGAATTTTTACCAGATAGGTTGGGCAGTTTAAGAGCAATGTTCTGCAAAGGACATGCTACTTACTTTACTTTTAAACAAATTCCTGGAACGATTTGAAGCTACCTGGTATTTGTCATACTGTCACATTTCTCAGCAATTTTGCCTGTTGTCACAGTGTGTGTTTCAACCATTTCATTTCATTATATAATATGCTCAAAATAATGTATATATGTATCTGTGAGAGAGCAGCAAAGATAGCACCATAACTGGCTTTGAGCTATACATTGCTCTTCTGTTTTAGTTCATTATAGCTGCAGCCAGACCATGGATTTGCGGGAATTCACACTGGTTGACGACTTGAACTTTTATTCACGGATTTGTGTTGTTGTTCTCCATTTGGACTGGTTAATTCGTTCGTTTTGTGTGTTCTCTTCCGTCCGATTATCCTGGAATGGACATCGGCTATATGAATAGCACTACGCTTAAACATGTGTCAATTTTCACGGTCTAGTTCACACGGCTGAACTTCACTAGATTGGCACTTCACCCTAGCTGAACACAGTGTCAGCTTTGTTGTATGAAATTTAGACACTGTTCTGTTCTGTTTCTAAGAATCAACGTCACTGCACTCCGGGCATACCCATAGGTATCTCTCTCATCAAAAGGCGTAAGGTATGGATGCTGATGGTCCCTGTAGCTCGCTGGTTGTACACTCTCCTGCGCCGTCCTCTCATGCGCCCCACTCCGCTCGAACCTTGTTTAATGTCAAAACTTTGCAGTCTGTGGATTGCTGCTTCATCTATTGTGGTGTCCTCATCCAGCAGGCGGTCATTGATTGATTTCAAAGTTTTTTTGAAAAAATACAGGTTGACGTTTGACAGCGTAAGAAGAATGTGCTGTTTACATCAGAAGTGACGTCATCGTATGTATGTTCACTTGGTGCAGTTAGGTCCGGTTTCATTTGAACACACCTCGTAGGTGGCTACTTGAGTGATAAACTGTACGGCGACAAGAGAAGTCTAAGACAGACCACCAAGTTTATGTGGGACATACAGACCACCAAGTTTATGTGGGACATACAGACCACCAAGTTTATCAGGGACATACAGACCACCAAGTTTATCAGGGACATACAGACCACCAAGTTTATCAGGGACATACAGACGGAGTGTCCAATGAGATGATCAAGAACTTGGGAACAGCAGCAAAAACAAAGCTGCTTCAGATCTTCAACATTTGTTGGACATCAGGTACAGTCCCACAGACCTGGAGAGAAGCAATCATGATACCACTCTCAAAACCAGGGAAAGACAGTTCCATGGCATCCAGCTATAGATCAATCAGCCTCACAAGATGCATATGTAAAACAATGGAACGTATCATCAACCTAAGGCTCCAGTGGTATCTTGAGAGCCAAAACCTTCTTGTGCCACAACAGGCAGGATTTAGGAAATGCAACTCCACTGAAGACCAGGCAACATACCTCTCACAAGAGATCGAGGACGCATTCCAGGACAAGAAATTAGTATTAGCAGCATGGATAGACTTAAGGAAAGCTTTTTATAAGGTTTGGAAAGAAGGACTTTTAAAGAAACTGAGAAATAATGGAGTGATGGGTAGGATGTACAAATGGATAAAAGCATACTTACATAACAGAAGAGCCAGAGTCCAACTAAATGGTCTCAAGAGTAAGAAAATTCTACTGCGTCATTGTGTGCCTCAGGGAGGAGTTCTTTCCCCTACACTTTTCATAGTCTTCATCAATGACTTGATTGCTGAGCTACCACAAGGAACAAAAGTTGCAATGTATGCAGATGACTTGGTAATATGGTGTGTAAATGAGCAAGCAACAGTGGCCACCAGAATGCTGCAAAGAGCTATTGATGCCTTGACCTCATGGACACACAGATGGTGTGTAAACATTAACACCGAAAAATGTAGCACTACGCTTTTCACCCTCTCCCCAAAACAAAAAGCTGGAGTTATCAAGATAAATGGAGAACACCTCAAAGAAGATAAACAACCCACCTATCTTGGAGTTACATTTGATTTACATGGAGGAAACACGTCAACAAGGCAGCCAAAAAAGCCAGGAGGAAGTTAGCCATCCTGAGAAAATTAAGTGGAACCACATGGGGTGCTAGTGGAAAAATACTTAACAAAGTTTACCAACAAGGTATACGGCCACATCTGGAATATGGGTCAGCAGCGTGGTGCCCCACAGCAAACACTACCCTAAAAGAGGTGGATAAGGTGCAAAATCAGGCACTTAGGGTCATTACAGGAGCAATGAAATCAACACCTATTGTGGACATGGAGAAAATGGGAAGGATACAAGCACTAAGAGAGCGCAGAGACACAAAGGTATTAACACAGGCAGAAAAGTTCCACTGCATGCCGAGCCATCCAATGAAAGACAGATTTCAAAATTTAGCAATGGGAAGACTGAAAAGAAGTAGTTTTATACATCAGGCGAAACGACTTCGCAGGCAAATTATGGATCTACCTGAAGTTGACATCCCCCTAAAGTCTGTGCCAGAACAAACCCCTTGGAGAGAGGAGCACGGACTATCAGTATGCATTCAAACAAAAGTGAAAGGAATATTAGACAAGGATGAACAGAACAGTGTGCAACGTGGGATAGTGATCCTCAATTTCCTGGATGAAGAATACCCACAAGACCTCTGGATCAGAGTATACACAGATGGGTCAGCACAGAATGCAGTAAAGAATGGTGGAGCGGGAGTGTACATAGAATACCCAAACAACATTAGGGATACAGTCAAAGTACCAACTGGGAAATTCTGTCATATATATGATGCAGAAATACAGGCAATCAAGGTGGCAACTGAGAAACTGTTGAACACCAATGTCGGTCCACAACCTGTAGTATTTCTTACAGATGCACAATCAGCACTCCAAGCACTTAAATTTGAGAAACTGCCAGATCTACAGGCTCTACTGTCTGAACTGAGCAACCAGCGCAAGATTGTCATGCAGTGGATACCTTCTCATTGTGGAATACCAGGAAACGAGAGAGCAGATCGACTGGCAAAGGAGGGTGCTGCAGACGAGCAACCAGATGTGCCAGTTACATACCAACAGAAGATAAGGATGATCAAATCAATCAGAAAGCCACCAACAGTAACACCAGACGATTACCATAACATGAACAGACAAGAGCAAACTGTTGTGTTGCGCCTTAGAACAGGACACAACCGACTCCGCAGCCACATGTACACAAAAATGAAGATTGGCAACTCAGCCATGTGTACATGCGGACAGGCGCCCCAGACAGCAGAGCACATACTGCAAAACTGCCCCGAATATGATATACAGAGAAAATCTCACTGGCCCATAGAAACAACACTGGAAGAGAAACTTTATGGACCTGTGTGTGAACTACAAAGGACAGTGAAGTTTATACAAGAGACAACATTGCAGATATAGACAATATTTTAAAGCGAACGAAAGAAGAAGAAGAAGAAGATGTGGGACATACAGACCACCAAGTTTATCAGGGACATACAGACCACCAAGTTTATCAGGGACATACAGACCACCAAGTTTATCAGGGATATACAGACCACCAAGTTTATCAGGGACATACAGACCACCAAGTTTATCAGGGACATACAGACCACCAAGTTTATCAGGGACATACAGACCACCAAGTTTATCAGGGACATACAGACCACCAAGTTTATCAGGGACATACAGACCACCAAGTTTATCAGGGACATACTTACTTACTTGTCCTTTTTGGGGGCCAACACTACAGTTGTCCTTCTTGAGAAAACTGTTACAACACTTTCACGGAATGTATTCATTCATGTTGTATCAATACTGGCTGTACATTTGCCTGTGATATTGCTACATTTGTTGTTTATTGAAGCTTTAGTACATAATACTCCATAAATCTGGCCAGTATTAAATATTCTTCCGAGCATTGCATGTACTGTACATTTTTCATAAAATTTCAGCCTTTACTTGGCATAACCATAGCCTGGTGCAATAGTCCATCTGAGCTGTGCATTTGAGCGTGCTCGAAATATTTAATAATTTGTACTGTGCATGGATTGTTATGTTTCCCATATGTTGAAGCACAGAGAAATAATTCTATATTAATTTAGAATATTATGATGATTAATTTTTAATAGTCTCCTTAGTCTGGAGGCACCAAGTTCAAACTCTGATAAGCCTACGTTTGTATCAATCAGGACTTGAAATAAAAACCTAACCTGCGCACTGTGCTGCAGCTAACAACATTGTGTATTGACTCTATAAATTCCCCAGCAAACCACAGTGGTGGGAAAATTCAGTACAAGCAAACGCTGCTTATCTGACAGTTTAAGGGTTAGTGTACTGTTTATTAACAAAAATCGTTGAATAGTGATTTGTATACAATTACTTCCAAGAGGCTGTTCGAATTGTGATTTATTGAATGTCAAATCAATTTTTCCACAAATAAATAATATAAGTTGGATTAATCCATTCCAGACCCACGCACGATTGTTTTTTAATAATACTTAATGCATAGAATCATACATGAAAACTGTAAAACCAATAAATATCTTCTTTTGTCGTCTCACTTTCTACCAAGTTGTAGCCCAGTGTCGTGGTATGTAATTGTCTTTTGCCTCTCTCGTGGCCCGAGTAATATTATCCCTATGTTTCGGCAGGTCTCGTTTACACTGTCTATCCACCTTTTCCTTGGTCTACCTCTCACCCTTCTTTCTGATGTTCTCTCGTAGAAGGTTGCGTGAACAATGTGGCCAAACCAATTCATTCTCTGTTGCTCGATGTACTGTAGGCAGGGAATTGTTCCAACCTTCTCCCGAATACTCATATTTGTGATTCTGTCTGTTCTGATGTTATCAGTGACCATTCATAGGCACCGCATTTTGCAGGTGGCTAACTTTCGTTCCTGGGCCTTATTCAATGCCCATGTCTGGACTGGTACCACCGGGTTGGGATGACGATACTATTTGTTGGAGGGAAATCTTGGGATGTCTTAGTAGTGGAGACAGCTGGTAGGTGACAGCGTTTGCCCTCTTCTCTCTCTCTCTCTCTATCGAGTCTGCCATCATCAGTAAAAACAGTTCCCAAATACCGAAATTCTTGTACCTGCCTTATTTTTGTTTCATTAACATGAATATCAAGTGTGGTGTGCTTTCTACCTATATTCATTATCTCTGTACTTGATTATCTTACATGTCAAAGTCACTGGGCATGAATACAAATTTCCTATGCCTGAGTTTTTTTTCTAATTATTGGGTGATGAAAATTATGGAAATGTTATATCAACAAGAGTAAGTCAGTAAGTAGGTCACAAATTTATAAGGGATAGCTGAACAATGTAAAAGGTGGTTTCTAAAGGCGTCATTAGATGACAGAAACATCCAGCTTTGTGATTACTGCACGGTGTTGCAGGCTTTAGGTGTTGCATGTATGTGCCCAGCTGATACAAAAGGACGCCTGTGCTCACAGTGTACAATCAAAGAACAGCATGCAGTTGTACATCAGGGGAGTTCTGCAAAGGATATTCATAAGGAAATGCTTCCTGTTGGACTTGGCTTGATTCGTTCTCAATCTCCCGCTCCCAAACCCTGAAAGGGCTTAAGTAGCAGAATGTAGTCCAGAGAACGGAATGTGTTGTGTCGTAGTTTACAGCTTGACTGCGATATTTGCACCTTTCGGTCCAACACATTCGACTTCAGCAAGCATTTTTTGAGTACCGGGTTAGCATTCCCTCTTCGATCCCTTCTCCTTAGCCAGTCTGCCCTGCTGCAGCCTGTTATCCAGGATCACCGTGTGGAGATGTAGAAGGGTCTTGACAGCTCTGGTTCGCTGGCCCTGATGCTAGCAGTCAGCGGACCACTGCAGCTTATGCGCTGCTCAGCATCTTGATCCCGCTTCCTGTTTAAGATGTGAAGTGTTGGTTGAGTGAAGCAGTGCATAACTGAGTTGATACATTTTTTTCGAAGACGCTCTATATTGCTGATGAAGCCTGACCTGGCCGTCCCATTCAGAATGCGACAGAAGTTTGTGTGCCGTGTGTCGGGGAGATGATCTTGAGCTGATAGATGGGTAATGATACACGGTGCAGCAACCGCAATAGGGTGTTCACATGGTTTAGCCTACAGCATGATCTCATCTTTTGCGGGAGACGTTTTACGAATGGCGAAGAAGTTGAATGTGAAGTGCAAATGTGGCTGAGACAGCAGACCAATTACTTCTATGGTACAGGTTTTGGTGAACTGATTAAGCGATGAGAAATGTATCAATGTTGGTGGAAATTATGTTGAGATTAGTGTATCAATGTTGGTGGAAATTATGTTGAGGTTAGTGTGGCTCTGCCGAAGACGGATGTGTCAGACCGAAAGGTGCAAATATCGCAGTCAAGCTGTAAACTAGCGACACAACGCATTCCATTCTCCGGACTACATCCTGCTACTTACAAAGCGCTGTTCAGGGCTTGGTAGTGGGAGATTGAGAACGAACGATGAAGAAGAAGAAGAATGTTGGTGGAAATTATGTTCCGGTTAGTGTATAAATGTTGGTGGAATTTATTTTGAGAAATAAGGGACAATGTAAGTGCAACAATATATAGTTTTCAATTTTGTATCTCATTTAGTTAATTTTTTTGTCACTTGTGACCAATTTACTGACTTGCTCTTGTAGAAAAGACCACAGTCAATATCATATTTTGATAAAATATTACCAAATACTCTGATCTCTGTTTTTTTTCTAGCAACATATTCACATACAGTATTTTCATATGAGTGCTTCCTTGTAATGTCATTTTCTAGAAACAACATCCATAAAGAATTTAAGCACTCTTCTGTCAAGGTGGAGGCTGTGCGACCTAGGGATGAAGCGTCCTTTTCACAATCCCAATGCACCCAGTTTAAATCACGCTCATGTCCATTTTGGCAGATATGGTTTTTTTTCACTCCTCCGCGGAACGGAAAGTAATGGCAACCTACAGTAATGTGAAGAAACTTATAACAGCCAAATAGGTTCGCGGTTGTAAGAAGCGACGTTCTGATTGGGCATGCTACTTAATTTTATCTGTCATGGTGGGCCGAAATCATACAGAAGAAGACCCACAATGTGTATGCTATGTGGACTATAGGTGTTTTTGGGGCCCCCTCCAGGATTAAGAGCCCTGAAGATTAAGTTCCATTAGTTTCATAGTACAAGGCGTGTTCAAATGAAACCGGACCAAACTGCAACAAGTGAACGTATGTACGATGCGCATGATGACGTCACTTCTGGCGTAAACAGCACATACCAACCATCAAGTTTGCAGAATTTAATTATCCTCCAACTCATAGTTTCCTCAGCAGACCGTTGAAAACATGACGGGTGTGATATGGAATCCGTCCAGAGTTGATCAGCAAGCGATGATTCGGTTTCTAACATCTGAAGGATGTCGACCAGTTGACATTCATTGCAGATTGAAGGCAGTGTATGATGACAAAAGGACAACGATGTTTAAAGAAGGATGTGAGTTAACGAAAGATCTTCTGAGACCAGGTCAGGCGCATATTGTTTCGTTAACTCACGTCCGAGACCAGGTCAGGCGCATATTGTTTCGTTAACTCACGTCCTTCTTTAAACTTCGTTGTCCAATTATTCACTGTTGTCTTCGACAAACTTTTGTCACCATACACTGCTTGCATTCTGCCATGAATGTCAGCTGATCGACATCCTGCAGCTGTTAGAAACCGAATCACCGCTTGCTGATCAACTCTGGATGGAGTTTGTATCACACCCGCCATGTTTTCAACAGTCTGCTGAGGAAACTATGAATCGGGGGATAATTACATTTTGCAAACTTGACTGTTGGTATGTGCTGTTTACTCCAGAAGTGACATCATCATGTGCACCGTATGTATGTTTATTTGTTGCAGTTAGGTCCAGTTTCATTTGAACATGCCTTGTAGTTCAGTCCTTGAGGGGTATACGTTCTACTACCAGACATAAAGACAGGAAGCGTGAAAACTTAGTATCCCAGAAATTTGAAAATTCAAAAGTCAAGTTAATTAATAAATAATGACTTGACATGATTTATCTACTGCGCTCCTACCAATGAGTCTAGATCATCTATACATTTTTATAATGACTTCTGCCGAAGACGGATGTGTCGGACAGAAAGGTGCAAATATTGCAGTCAAGCTGTAAACTAGCGACACAACACGTTCCGTTTTTCGGATGACATCCTTCTACATTCAAAGCCCTGTTCAGGGCTTTGTAGCAGGAGATTGAGAAGGAACGCAGATGAAGGAGATAATGACTTGAGTTGACTTAGTCACTGCACTCCTACAAAGGAGTCTAGAAGTCATTCATACATTTTGATGACTTGAGTGGACTTACTCACAACACTTCCTACCATGGAGTCTAGAAGTCATCTATACATTTTGATTAACTTATTAATTAGCTTGACTTTAATTTTCTGATTCCTGGGATAATAAGTTGACCCATTGCCTGGTAATGGAATGTAGACCACTACAGTTAGCCTTCTTTGGGAAGCAGGCATCATAGCAGTGGTGACTGGTGTAGCAATGGTGTTTTACCAGCCTTAAAGCATTCCAAACTGTGCATATGTCAGCACTTTCAATCGTTTTCACTTGAGCTGTCTATGTAGGCTGCTCCGGATCAGGTGGCAGGATAAATTGCCTAGCTCTGAGAGCCTTTGCAAAACTCAAATGTTGAGCAGCCATACACTTCTGAGAATAGCTCCACTAAGGTGGACTGTACACGTTGTTTGCATGCCAGATGAGCGCATACCCATAGCAGGCAGCCGCTCCCCAGCGGGGGTTAGAAGAAACTCTACAGACGTCTTGAAAATTTCTCTAATGTCACCTTTTGGGCTTGCTGAAGACCGTACTTCCTGTCACGCTAGTATCACCGATGGTGCTCAGATCACAGAAAGTGTAGCCACTGCGGAGGCTCAGCGAAGGCATGCTGCCCATCAAAGCAGCATGCACGACATTTCCGCAGTCGACTTGCCACATGTGTGCCCTGAATATGACAGGGTATGCCATTCCAGGATTGGTCTTTACAGTCATCAGAGAACACATTTCGCAACATTCGTATGATGCTGTCACCATCTTCGATTGCTAGGCACAACTATTATTATCCGTCAGAATATGTCTGCTCTTCAATTAAAAATATGTAAACTCATTTATTGAAACAACTGTCAATTTAGTCATTGTCATATTTTTTGTTGTTACATAAAACTGATAATTCAGTAGGCCTCAAATAATAATTATTGACATGGAGAAAAAAAGTTTCTTACATTTTTCTGTCATGTAAAAGGGGTAGTTTTTCTTAGCAATTGAGAAAAGCGGATATTTTGTTGTATGTGTACTAGAAACCACATTTCATTTAATTAATAAAGAAAAGCAATTATTGTTAATTTTTATGTGATTTTTTAAAATATAAGTTATTTGTTTCTCAATCACAGTAGTTGTTTATTACCACATTATAGAAGGGGAAGCAGCAAGGAAGAAAACAGACCACCCCACATATAATGAAGCTGTGGCCTAGTACAATGAAGTCGCTAACACTTCATCCCCAACAGCAGTGTCTGCGTGGGACTATATTTACATTTTATATTTTGTGTATTGTAGCAATAATGGTTATTGTGAGTACATCTCTGTGTATAAAGCTTGTTGTTTAGATGCATTTAATTTTACTTGAGTAAATTGTCATGTACAGTGACTTGACTTCATCTTTCTTGTTGTTTTTCATTGAAATATTGGTATGCAACGATGTCACGAGGATCAGTGTCGTGCATTTAATTTTATATTAGAAAATTGTCAATTCTAAATTCTCCACATTCAAAGAAGTACAGATGCCTTTATGCATTGTTGACGTGGATTATGAGAAGGTTTTCGATAGCATCAAAATAACTGTGGTGCTGAATGCCTTGAGAAATCAGGGACTTGCAGAAAAATACACTCAACTAATAGAGGAGATAAACAGCGGATATCACCCTCTTTTATAGACCAATCACCAAACCGTTACAACGTGGCATCCATTAGAGCCTTATCATTATCCTTGTGGATAGGGGCATAAACATAGACTGGGGGGATAGGGGCATAAACATAATAGACTGGGGGGATAGGGGCATAAACATAGACTGGGGGGATAGGAGCATAAACATAATAGACTGGGGGGATAGGGGCATAAACATAGACTGGGGGGATAGGAGCATAAACATAATAGACTGGGGGGATAGGGGCATAAACATAGACTGGGGGGATAGGAGCATAAACATAATAGACTGGGGGGATAGGGGCATAAACATAGACTGGGGGGATAGGGCATAAACATTCCATTTCATTCTGCTACTTAGCACTAATTGCTTTATCATTCCACATCTCAAGTGGTTCTACCTGTGTATTTCGAAAGCTGCCATTGCCCTCATTTATACATCTAGCTTTGTTAGCTTTTTTTAACTTGGATCTGGCAAAGTGCGTAGCGGGAGATTGAGAATGAACACATTTCAACAATCGACATTTATCACTGACCCAACCACAAATTGTCCCAATTTCAAGAGACATCCAATATTAACGATATCAGTTATCTATGCATGCATTGTAATTTATCAAAAGGGTCACGTAACCTTTTCAAAACTGATTTGTCATGTGTCAGATAATGGACACCTGATGGGATTGTGAAAGATTCAAGTATACCAAAACATGGCTATCGAGTCACGAAATAGTGCACATGCTATAGATAACGGTGTTGAAGGATGTCCAATACCATTATCAGTTTTCACACTATACATTTTAGTGTACAGTAATTTAATCTCTTTGCATTGAAAAAAGTTTTTCTCCAAGAGAATGGAATTTTAGTTTAATGCTCAAATTATTCATCATAAACTTTCTTGTAAACTTGGTGGTCTGTCTCATGAACATGTCTCTCTATACGACTTAATATCTAAATACTGGTTTAGAAAACTGCAAAGTCTCTATACAACCAGTTTCATTTACATTTCTTTACTCTACAAGCTGCGCACATCCAATCTATTCTTAAATGCTATTCTAGTGGCAATGCATTCCAAGAATTCACAACTCAGACTAAAAGAAAATTTCCTAATATCTAATCTTAATCTTTCTTTAGTTATTTCGTAGCCTTAGCTTTTATAAGTCTTTCCTCATTAACTGTAATCCCACTATCAGCTTTGTCGCTCTTTTTTAAAATAAATCTCATGTTAAAATCTCCTTTACAATAAGGATTTGTTCACTTCCTTCTTCCTATGTTTAATATTTCTCTTTATCATACCTAACATGGCATTTTTTTTTGTTTTTGCGTTCGCCTTATTTCTCTTATCCCAAGGCGGTGTGCTGGGGTTTTTATTTTGCGCCTGTCGGCCCAGAGCATCCGACCAGCATGCATTTTATGTAAGGGTCTGCTTCCTCCTGCATTTTCTAAGGGTTTGCTTCCCTGGGGTAACGGCCCGGTGCTGTGATGGGGATCGAACCCAGCACCTTCCGGTTGTGAGCCGTGCCACTTAACCACGCCGTCCCCTCATTGCATTTGCCTTTTGCACTGTTTATTTTTATATATATGTGTTTTCTTTTTTTTTTTGCGTTCACCTTATTTCTGTAATCCCCAAGGCGTTGTACTTTGTATTTTGCGCCTGTCGGCCCAGAGCATCCGACTTCAGCATGCATTTTATGTAAGGATCTGCTTTCCCCCTGCATTTTCTAAGGGTTTGCTTCCCAGAGGAAGCCGTGGCGAAGTGGTTAAGCCGTCAGTCTCGTGATCAGGTGGTGTGGGTTCGATTCCGGACTCCGCCGACTTTTTCACGGGTGTCCCCTGCATCTCGTAGTCGTCCTGTCCTTGACTTGCCACTGGGGACGGGTGGCACAAGACGAGAGAGTGAGGAATAAAAGTAGCGCAGTTAATCGTTACTAAAAATAGCGCTAGCAAAATTAATTATGCCATCATCGTCTACAATGGACGGCGGCCTTTGCCTTTTTTTGCTTCCCCAGGGTAACGGCCAGTGTTGTGAGCAGTGTCACTTAACCACTAGCCCACGCAATCCCCTTCCTGTATGATCTATTATAACCCCTAGGTCCCTTTCCTTTTCTATCATTCTAATATTGCTCACACCCATTCTGTAATTATGTTCCATATTGGATCTACCCATGTGGATGACTACATTTATCTACATTAAACTCTTATTCGCCAGCTCACTGACCATTCTCGAAATCCTATCTCAATATATCCACTTTTGCTTTAGATGACACTACTGCAGTTTTGTGTATTCGGTATATTTTTCAATCATGGATCCAATATCAATGTCCAAATCGTTTATATATATATATTAATATATATATATATATATCAAGAACAAAACCGAGCCCTGTAGCACTCCACACCACTCAGAGTACCCATTTATGCACTTTGCCTTCTTCCCGTTAACCAATTTTCAATCCATTTGGCAACTACCCCACCAATTCCATGTGATTTTAAATTTCTAAATAATCCTTGATGAGGTACCCTATCAAAGGCCTTTGCAAAATCCAGATAAATATCTGATTCCCCTTTATCTTATTAACCTTCATGAATTATAATAAATTTGTGAAGCACCATTTCCATCTAGTCAACCCATGATGACCATTTCTGATTAGATTAAACTTGTCTAAATGCTTTAGTGTTTTCTTTTATTATTGACTCAAACTCACTGGTCTATTATTTGCTGGATGTTTTTTTTTCTCCATTTTTGAATAAGAGTATCACTCCTGCATCTTTCCAATTTCTTGGAACAATCACCTTTGAAAGTGACCGTGAACATAATATAGCCAATGGTTTTGCTAGTTGGTCTCTAAAATGGTTAAAACAATTTCCTCTGTAATACACATTGATCTTAATACTACTCTATCCATGTCTCTTTTGCTTCTTGGAGCAATCTTGTGTGTAGACTGTGCCAAAGTACTGATTGAGTAGATTTGTTGCCTCCATATTCTCACATATTTGTCCAGTGATATCTATAGGAGTGCCTACTTTGTTTTTCATTCTTTATTTCTAACATAAGAATAGAAGCCTTTACTATCAGTATTCATGCTATTAAAAAGTTTTTTGAAGTCTATTTTATGCTGCTTTTATTCACTTTCTGAGCTGTTTTGCTTGTCCAAATATTTGATATACTTTTCTTTTGATTTACCTGCCTCTATATATTTTGTTGCCATGCTTTATTTTTAGCTCTTCTACATTTAACTAATTGATTGATTTACATCATGTCAGTCTCGAGACAATGGACTTCACACTAGAGAGGGGACAGTTGGTTGTTGCCCTAGCTTTCGCCGCATCTGTAGTCTGCATAACACACAAAGCCCACCTCTAGCCGGGTCTGCCTTTGGCAAGCTCCTCCCAGTTGCAGGTGTTCATATTCAACAACTTCACGTCACGCTTGCAAACATCTTTGTTACCCTTCGCCAGTGGTCAGCTCTCCGTCAAGGATATCGTTTGGCATTCACCCAACCTCCATTGCGGCAGCGTTGGCGGAGGATCGTAACTAAGCTGACAATCTTGCACGGTCCAACACTGCATGACAAATTTTTTTTTCCCATGCGAGGCATGCATAGTCCATGTTTCGCTGCCATAGAGAATTGAACTACAAATCTAGTCTACCACTTTTTGGGTTTGCTCCCTACATGGAACACATCTCTTTTAGCTTTTCTAAAACTGTTTTGAAACTTTCCCCGCTCCTGTTCAATCCAGATTATATGTCTTAGAGTATTCCTGTGTTCATGAGTTTGTATTTTACTTCTTTCCTTGCTATAATATTAGCATAATATAATATAGGGTACATCAGTTATGCACTTAACAAAAGGTTTTGATTGACAGTGCTTGTGCCAAATCACATTTCTGGAAAGTTGAAATTCCCCATAATTCCCATGTACTTTTTTTTTTTCAATGCAACCAATCCTCTTTTCTTTTTTTTTTTTGACTGACATCTGTAGCATACTCCAGCCACCTGTATTTTCACCCCCAAATAGCTATTACTCCCCATACACATTTTCATTACCAAATGATAGATCTTTGATAGTTGTATGTAACTGAATTTGTATATTATAATAAAATGTCACCTCCCTTAGCCTTGTCTCCAACTACCCAATCTTCTTAAGTCCCCCTATTTCAAGTTCACTATCTGCAATGTCCTCATGTTAATGATTCTGGTAACCCTTTTATACAAGGGGCTGTCATAAGTCTTTATCCCAACTATGAATGAGCAGAAGAAAGTTGAAATTTAGCACACATGTAGCTCATTCAATTTGTACTGGACTTGAATTTCCCTCCTGGACAAAGCTTACCCTGTATCAGTGCAGGGATGGACATTGACCAGAGTAGCAAAATGACAATTGCAGATATATCTAGGTCAGTGCAAACAGCCAAGGAGTTGAATATTGAAATTCTTCCACACCCACCAAATTCTCCAGATTTAGCTCCATAAGATTTCTTTTCCCAAAACTTAAAAAAAAAACAGCTTGTGATAACTGGTTTAGCTATATATATATATATGTATAAAAAGAGGTTAATTTAGATCTTTTCAAGGTCGCGCATAGATGGCAGAAATGTATAAATGCAGATACTGGCTAAAATGGGATGGAATACGCACTGTCACATTTCAACTTTCCTACTCCATGGTCAGTGTAAAAAGACATGACAAGCACCATGTATATGGTGGTTCTCTTCAGCAAACAATTTCAATTCTCTTTGCTATGCATTTACATAATCTTCATTTTTCAGATCTGATTTATTTTTGCCTTGCCACTTCCCTGATCCCAACTCTCCCATTTTTATTGCATCCTCTAGTGATGAAATATACTTGTCCTAACTCATGTAATTCTTTCATTTCTAGCATCTTCCTTTTTATCTATTTTTACATAAATTCCATACCCACCCTTAGGTTGATACCTATTTTCTTCAACAGATTATTGGTTCCTACCAATACTATAGCAAGACTGTTGGGTCTGTCACCTAGCATGTTTATGTCCCCCAATATCCATTTTATGTTGATACCTATTGAATCCCCTACTGGATCCTCATTTATATTTGCATACATCTGCAAAGCTCTCTGCCCCATGTTCTGTTTCCTCACTGGAATCTCCTACTTCAAATCCCTATTTCCTTCTCTGACCCATACTTTCACAACAGTGGTTTTAACTGAATTCTATTTTGATGTGCCTCTTTTCTATCTTTACAATACCAATATGTGCTTTATAGTAAACACTAAAATAACTTGGTATTTACCTTACCACTAAATACTAGACTACAGTTACTACTGCTCACTATTGAATGCAGTCAAGTCACTAATTGTGACAAGTAGGCCACTATGTGTATACCACAGTAAATTACAATGCTCAGCAATATTTGTTGCAATGTTCATGCCATGCATGCACAAGTTATTGAGGTTTCCCTCATTTTCATACTCTGCCCCCCTTTACTGTTACTAACAGTGAAACGGGAATGAGGTTTTCTGCCATGATGTGGGATGCCCAAGGCTTCAGCCACTATCACAAAGATGTTCTACACGAACTACCCAGATATGGCCTTCCCAGAACCTTTAATCGGGGTACACAACCAGTTCAAGAAAGATGTACATTGGCACTGTTGTCTCAGTTTGTTCACATAAGTGCAGCATTAGACTTCATAGTAAGGTGTGGAATGGCTTGGATTTGTTCATTCTCAATCTCCCACTACCAAACACTGACATGGGCCTAAGTAGCAGAATGTAGTCCAGAGAACAGAATGCGCTGTGTCATTTACAGTATGACTGCAATATTTGCACCTTTCAGGCCAACACAGACTTTAGCAAGCATTATTTGAGTTGCAGGTCAGCATTCCCTCTTCAATCCCTTCTTAGCCAGTCTGCTCTGTTGCAGAGATATCCAGGATCACAGCGTGGAGGTGTACAACAGTATTGGCAGCTATGGTTCGCTGACAGCTGCAGCTCATGCACTGCTCAGAATCTTGATACCAGGTGTGGAATAAGACAAAGTAGACCTTGTACAAAAGGTCTACACAGCAGTCATTCTACTATCCCTTGTGTGCGTGTGAGATCCGGACCATCTATGGTAATGTTGGGAAATTAACCATATCCAGCGTGCGGAAACTGGAGGATTAGATTGCAGGACATGGTGCCAAAACCTATACACACAACTATCAAAAGAAGCTGCTCTATGGCGAACATGCAAGCCGTGAGCAGCGTTAACAGTACAAGGATATAAAATATTACCAATCACAGATTGGCTCACGGTAAAACCACCCTGGTGGAAGAGGGTGTATTATTTCCTTGTACTAAAGTGCAACACAATTCAGGGCATGGATGAACTTAGTAACCACCTTCATGCAAACAGCAGACAAAGTGGTCCTATCAATTATGTACTCATTGTATAGTTGATTATCAAATGAGTTTGTTGAATTTTAAATTAGATATTTCAGCATATAATTGTTCAGTGCAAATATTACTAGCCTTCTTGGCAAGAGTGATATAATTCAGCATTAAGACTGGATATCAGGTCATGATCAAGCAGTACATGGGCTGCAGCTGTCAGCAACCCAAAGCAGACTGCTAGCGTCAAGGCTAGTGATGATCCTGCAAAACAGACTAGTAGACTAGTCTGACTAAGGAGAGGGGATCAAAGAGGGAAAGCTAACCCTGCACCCAAAAATGCACGCTGAAGTAAGATTGAAAGGTACAAGTTATCAGCGAGTTAACTTCGGCAGCACTCATTCTCCTGACAACATTCCTACTTGCAAAGCCCTTTACAGGGTAGGGCTTGGTAGCAGGAGTTTCTTCCTCATACACTGTCAGACTTCAACTTTAATTTGTTCGAATAAAGCAGCTGTCATCCTGAGGCTGTCGACACTGCCATAGAGCTTATCTAGTGTTGCCCACATGTGCTTTCTCTGATCCTCGTATGTCGGGCAATTTTGCAGCAGATGTTCAGCGGTCATTTTTCCTGTGCCACAGGTGCATTCATCAGTGCCAGAAATCTTCAGTTTATTGAATAGATGGTACCTCAGTCTGTCGTGGCCTGCTCTCTTCTGTTCAGCTGGTAGTAGGCATTTTTTGTGTAAGCCAGTTTGTTCTGTTTCCCATTTGGCGATGTATCTGGCCCTAATAAACCTTTTAGACTTCGTAGGTCACACTAGAATTGTGGTAGTCTTGCACCTTTTGCCAGTCTGTCTGCTCCTCATTGCCTTGGATGTTACAGTGGGATGGAACCCACTGTACCACTACTCTTTTTGGTGCAGACTCTGGCATAGTTGACAGAGTACTGCTCTTAAATCATTAAGAGCAGTATTTTTCTAGCTTTTTAGTGCTGTAACCACAGCCAGGGCATCTGTAAACAGGACTATCTGGCATTCATTGCTTTTGCCTGTCAGCATTGGGTAGCAGGAGTTTGAGAATGAACAACGAAGTAGAAGAATCAGGTCAAACTATAAAGGGTTTTAACCCTTTATAGTCCAGCCTAACATGAAATGCATGCAGAAATCTGTCGTATTGTCCAATTCATGGTCTGAGATAACATTTAGGATGAGAAATTAAGAGACACAAATTGAAACAAACGCAAGTGCAGGAAAACCCAAAAACTTTTATGACACGATGTTTATATGAAATGATGTACAATAATGAATACGCTGGCCACCTGATACTATGCACAGACAGGTGTTTCGTACAGCTTGTACAACCCACAACTTGTTCTACTCACAAACTAAAACGCCACCATATAACAATATGCGCAGCTTTTCCTAGCAGTAAACGACAAAACAAAATATAACAAAACCTTCAAACCAACAAACCTGGTTAAATTGCAGAAATATAATTTAAAGGGGAAAAACATGAATTCAACTTTTTCTATAACCACCACCAAACTAAAGGACAGCAAATAAACTAGTAAATTGTAAGTAAAACAGACTGCCTTGACACCAAAATGTACCACAAATAAAAGAATTGACAACTAGTATTTGTACTACCAGATT
Organism: Ariolimax columbianus; assembly: GCA_036924085.1. Classification (NCBI taxonomy): domain Eukaryota; kingdom Metazoa; phylum Mollusca; class Gastropoda; order Stylommatophora; family Arionidae; genus Ariolimax; species Ariolimax columbianus. Next base: position 29,326,861 of record JAVGWX010000008.1, read on the forward strand.
CTCTACAAAAATATGAACCCACATGGCATGTTACAAAGAAAATAACAATTGACAAGCTAGTTACCAAAGAAACTACAGTTAAAATAGATTTCAACCAAGGGATCTTAAGCACTGGGCTAATGTTACAGAAATCAAAAGGGATGGGCAGAACACAATGATTTGATATTGGTCCCGTCAGATGATCATGGAAAGTCCAGAGTCCACAGACCCCAAATACTGTATCCACACATTTTAGTGTAAAAAGATCAGGTTTTCAGGAGATGGCTTAGAGTCCTTGATGCCCAACAAACGTGAGTGCCCATAGGAGATATACACCTTTAATCTGGATAAGCACACAAATGTATGCCTGCGGTCCATATCTGGAATATTTGCGGACCTATAACTACAAATACTTGCAATTTCTATAAATATATTTAATGGTGCCCAGCAAAAGTAGAAATAAGTCTTCATTACAATAACTTCTGTACCAATCATGGTTAGCCTAGGGTTAGCCTAGCCTGTGGACTTGGGATGTTAGTTCCATTCCACTCTCAAGTAGGCTTAACCAACCGAGAGGCTGGTAAAACATACAACTCACAACAGAATTGGTTTGGTGGTATGAACAACTAAAAACACCAATTGAATTTTAAAATTCAGCAACAGCCATTATGTTTTGAAACAGCCTCCTGGCTGTTAGCACACTAATACTGCTTGCCTTCAAAAGTTCCATTCCAGCAAAGTGGTACAAAATACCACAACATTTCTGAGATCAGTGTAATAAATAATCCCTGAAATATTTTGCATTTAACCAGCTCATAACAAAGATGTCCTCAAAAATAATCTAAAGTTGGCACGAGTTAAGAGCTGTGGACTTGAAAAAAAGGTCCATCTAATCTTAAGGCAAATGTATACAATTCATTTTGGAAGAAAAATATATATGGTTAGTAAATTATAAACATTTGACAGTTTCCAAATCTTGACAATCTCAAGGAAAATGGCCAACAAACATCACAAAAAGGCAGCCTCAGGCATGGTCGGCTGTATTAAGTGAGGAGGCAGCACACAAAAAAAACTATGATCTCATTCCAGTTGTATGTCACTGCTCACCGGATGACAACAGGAGGTTGAGTAATATCGTTTCATCAATAATGGCATTGGTTTCCTCGATTCAGTGACAACAGCAGTAGTGGACAATTGACAACTTTACCTATCTATCAACATTTTCATTAAGATTGACATGTAAAAGACACAAAATTAAACAAAACAGATGCCAAAGGGAAGTAAAAGAAAGGTTCTGAAGGACAACTGTAAACTGTTGACATTCAAAAAATGATGAGCTTCCGTTGATATTCAAGCAAAGACAATCTCATCCTCGTTGCAGTAAGAGATGGAGATGACAGCCTCTCTGAGGGACAGCACATCAGGTCCAGCCATGAGGATGGGGAAGTCTGCATCCACTGACAGGCTTTCACACCTCTTCTTGGGAGCACTGTGTCGTGGGTACACTTGGTGCCTGGTGACAAGAAACAATGGTTAATATCTGCTAATGTTACGACATTGTGCAATGTTACATATTTTTTTTTTTGCTTTCAACTTATCCTTTACTGTAATTTGATTTTGAAATTTGAATTTAAGATTCACACATTGAGAATAGGAGTTTCTGTTCCGGATTTTCCCTGAGGCAGATCTATTTAGTTGTTTATGTAGATTCATTTAGTCTTAAGTGACAGGCATTGCCATTACGGAAAACACTGATAGTAGTATTAAGTTCCTGCGATTTTATTTGTTTCTTAACCATGGGACACACCACACCTACCAGGTTGAGTCTTTCCTCATCACCTTTATAACACACACAATATCACAAGTTTTGTTTTAAATTAATGTCTTAGACATACCCCCACAAAAAATGAGGTTCTCAAAATCAACAACCATGTGACAACATATAATCTGGTATGGTAAAGGATATCTGGTAATGTAATGTCAAGTCTAACTACTAGAATTGTCTGATCCGGTCTTGTGTCCAAGATTTGTCTGATCCAGTCTTGTGTCCAAGATTTGTCTGATCCAGTCTTGTGTCCAAGATTTGTCTGATCCAGTCTTGTGTCCAAGATTTGTCTGATCCAGTCTTGTGTCCAAGATTTATGTGATCCAGGCTTGTGTCCACGATAAATTTACCGGTACAAGTGCAAGAAGTGATAAATTCAGTGTCTATATTTAACAATTATTTTACTTAAAGCTGTAGACCAAAAGGTAAAATTTGTTTCTATGGTGGTCAAGAACTTACCATAGGTCTTCATTGCAGACATAGAAGAACTGAGGTCGAGGCATTCCATTGAAGGTGGATCCGGCAGCTATCGTGTATGCTCCCATGTCAGCAAAATACATCCACTGACCCACTTCCAGCTCTGGCAGTTTGCACTCATGAACAATACAGTCCAGGCCATCGCACGTTGGGCCCCAGATAGATGAAGTGAATCTGTCAGGGGAATCCTGTACAAAATGAAAATGTATTTAATTTTTCAAGTTGGTTTGGCACATGTATCAAGAGAAAATCAATTGTGAAACAAAGTGATTATGATCAAAAGTTGGATCACAAATGTAGAAAAATGAGAATCTGCAGAAACGCAACCAAAAAACCCTTACAGCTCACAGGCCCACAATGACAACCTGCCACGCCCAAAATAGACCTCTGGAGATGTTTTGTGATTTTAGTTTGAATTTAATTAATATTTTTTTTAAGGCTGTGCACAAGTTACGGCAGTACGTGAGCAACGTACTTTTGAAAATTTATCTTCTAAAGGTTGCCATTATCACGTTTAACCTTTAGCGCACTGGTCAAGAATGTCTAGACTCACTATCCATACAAAAAATGGTGTTCAAGAACATTTTTTTTTTTTACTGCTGAATATGTCACCCATATATACACACGATATTTTGCCAGTTAATTACAAACGGTTTTTGAACAGTTTTGTTACGCAGTTTGGAGCAAGCCGACTTTTTGCAAAAAGTGTAGGTTGTTGGGAAAGATCTTTATCCAGTAAGTAAATCTGTTTAGATGAATGAACTACGTTTGAATTGGAAACTAACAGTTGTGTCGATATTGTAAACACAGTATCGATACGTTGTGCTTTCCAGTTTTCAATTGGAGCAACTAGGCGATCGATCGAGTCCACAATTTTTTTTTCAGACATTCATAAATTTCCAACTCAGCATCTCAGAAACTAACACACACAAAAACAATACCCACATGTTCTTTACTCAATTGTGTCTCTTACACACAAGAAAATCATATTTGACAAACAAACAGTAAAGTTACAAAAGCAAGATGCTAATTTTTCGTTTAAAAAAATGTAGCGTGCTAAAGGTTATGACCTTTGAACGATTTTGGTGACTTCCAATACCGTAGAAATTATTTGATCCCACCTTTATTACTCGATATTCAATACATAAGGCGAATATAAGAATTGACATATTGGTGGAAATATGCAACGTGCATAGTAAAGTGTATATAATCAAACAATTTTTAAAATTCATTTTCACCTTCGATGCCATTTAACGCTTCATACTAATATATATTGATTTTAATGTGTTTATTCAGGGTGTAAACTAGCCTGACAAGGCATTGCATTTGAGATTGAGAGCGAACGTAGAAGACTAAGATTGTAAATTTTATTTTGAATAAAACATGGACACACTTTATGCATTTTTGACCAGACAATCTTAAAAATTAGCCTGGATTTGAGAAAAGGGTTAAATTATTAAATTGATCAACAAATGACAAATTCTGGAATCATCTACTAGCGGTGACAGGCAAGTTGGATGTCTAGCAGTGAATGTCATTTAACTGGTTACCTACCACAAGCCGCTCCCAGCGCCATAACACTTATTTAGCCGCGGCCAGCGTCAATGTTTGTTTCATAGTAAAACAAGTTATAAATTTATAGTTTTCCTTTCCGTTTCGGTACGAGATTTACCGAAGGGAAGTTGATTTTTTAATCACATGCGGACCAAATCGGATGTTAAAAATTGTATTCTTGACATAATTATCATATTTTCAAACTAGTTACCGAACTGTAAAAAATTGTTTACCATGGCAACAAGCTATAAGGTCACCAAAAGCACTTGTACGGCTCGTCTAACTATTGAACAGGCTAGAAACTTGTTTCAACAGATAAATAATACATCTAGTGAAGACGAGGTAAGTGAAACAGATGTCGATAATGATTCAATTGATTTTCATGAATTCGAAAAAAAAAAGTGACAGCGCAAGTAGTGATAGCGAAGATGGTGCACGTCCTGGACCATCAAAATTCCCTAAAAGACGGCTGCTAGATTTACAAATAGTTCAGTAAAAAATGGAGCTCAAGAAAGAGAACAGTGGCACCAAGTAACTGAAGGTGAAACAACAGGCAGTATTCCCTTTGTTCCAACTCGTGAACCAGGTATGCATGCAAAACTAGATGCATCTTCCTCTGAACTAGATTGTTGGTCTGCCTTGATAACACCAGATGTGTTAGATTCATTGGTATCAATGATCAATGAATATGCAGAATTGAAGAAATCCAAACAAGTTTCTTTACAAAAGTCTACACTTGCAAGTTGGAAGCCTATCACCGAATATGAGTTGTTAAAATTTTTGGCCGTGATTATTGCAAATAGGTTTAGGTAAAAAAGCATCTGTGAAGGATTATTGGGCACACAAACCGCACAACTACAACCCATGGTACAGTCAGATGTTTCCCAAATTGAGATTTGAAATCATGTACCACACCATGATGCATGTTGGAGATGCTGAATCTGTAGGCAAGGACAAAATAGAGCAATTCTTGAATTCACTTATAGCAAAGTTCCAGGATGCATTTTATCCATTTCAGGATTTGGTCATTGATGAAATGGTAATAAGCTATAACGGACGCTGGAAGCACAAGCAGTACAATGCCTCCAAGCTAAGCAAGTATCACATCAAGACTTTTGGCTTGTGTGATTCTACTACAGGGTATGTCTACTCTGTATTGACATACTTAGGAAAAAACACATATCTCCTTGCCAATGACCGTACAAGTCAGGCCGTGAAGGTGTTTGATTACCTGCTGCAAGGAATTGGAAAAGGCCACCATGTATTTGCGGATAGGTACTACACTGTAGACACCGTGATTACATATGTTGAGTAGGGGTATTGATTATACTGGCACACTCAAATTTCCCGCTTCAGTTGACCATTTCTCTACAGCTCCGAGAAGCTAGGTGGTACAGAAATAATGATGGATCCCAGATATGTGTTGCTTGGCGAGATAAGAAAGCCAAAAAGCCGTGTATTGTTGTCTCCACCAAGACTACAGTTCAGATGGAGCAGGTTACAACTAGATGAGGCAACACAGTTGAAAAACCTAAAGTAGTGCAGTGATACAACATGTGTATGAATGGATGTGACCATAGCGACCAGATGGTATACTATGGCAGCTTCCAAAGAAAAACAAGAAAATGGTGGAAAAAATGTTATTGAATCTTCGAGGTTTCACAGGTAAATGCTCATATATTATACACGCTCTGTCATGCTGATGAGAAGCCTATGCCCTTGAAAGTCTTCAAAGAAAATTTGATCCATCAGCTGACTGAGAAGGCTGCATCCATCATCCCGCAAGAGGTAGTAACCACAAACAGCAATAAAGTTGGGAGAAAATTCAAAGAAAGAAAAGATATGAGGGTGCTGTGCATCTTGTGGATCACTCAAAGACAGGAACTGCATTGTATGCTCAACTCCTGCAAAGAGAGCCCGCACAAATTTTTTATTGCACTGGTTGCCCAGAAAAGCCACATCTCCATCCGAAGAACTGTTTCAGAGTGTACCATACACATGATCCTGCAGATGGTGCTCACTAAAGACATTGATGTACTGTAAATAAATTGGAGATAAATATTTTTTTTAACTTAATTTTTCCAAAGATATGGCCTACATGTGGTTACATAAGCTATTAGAAGTGTAAATATTATCCAATTTCTGTGTTCTTGGATTTGTTTTTCTTATTGTTGGATATACTTTGTGATAACCACCAAGTAAAAGACATTAAATGTTTTGGACATTCAAAAATTTAAGGTGAGTTGGCACTTTTTTTTTTTATAATTTTGTAATGCTTTTCTGTTGGAAATTTGTAAATGGTAAATTATTATTTACTTCTAAAAAATTACACACAATTGATTTAGATCTTAGAGAACATTCATTTACCTACAAAATGGGTATATCATTCATAAAAATGTTAATTAAGAAAACTGCAGCTAAATTTGTACATACACCTGCAAATGGGACCTAAATTTAATTCTGCCACAGCCTGTTTTTCTTCTTCGTGCGCAGTCAGACAGTAACCATTATTTTTTCGAAAAAAGCGGCGGTCATCCTGTTCAATTCAGTAGCTAAATCAGTTAAAGATACAAGGATTGTACTGCAAACGTGACATACTTACAGAGATAACCCTTGGTTCTGGGTGTGCATGATCATACATGATGCAGTTGAAAGAGCCATAAACACCATCATTGACATAATACATGAATGAGGAATCATTTGGGGTATCTCCCTCCATCTCAGACACGTCTTTGGCCACAGTTCTCTTGGCAATAATGTTGACTGCAAGTGTGAAAGCAGATGCAACCATGTATCTCCCTGGTTCAGCAATGATGCGCACACCAGCCTCAGCCGGGAAGTAGGTGTCCAAGGCGTCATTGACTACAGTGGCAATCTGAACAATGCAAGATAAAAAATAGTATACAAATTGAATATAAAGAGGGGAAAAAAATTGAATATAAAGAGGGGAAAAAAATTGGGGTTGCATCTTTTAGGGGGTAAAGTGATGGAATCTCAAGTTTTTATTTACAGTATCAGTTTGTCATGGGGTAGGTGACGGAATAGTTTTATCTTTACAGAATCAGTTTATTGAAAGGGGGCAAGTGGCAAAATAATCTCAAGTTCTCTTTACAGCTTGTATCGTCTGACACTTGTTACTAAAAACCTACAAATGGACACCAGTCTCTAGCAATATGGACCACTGAAACGTTTCAATTTCCTTTTTAAATGTTCTACATTATGGTGCCGTATGTGCATGTGCAATTCACCTCTTAACTGTACAATTATTTCCAGCAGATCAATTTCAGTGCCGTTACATCCTTTGAGTGTATGCATATATTGAAACGAAAGTTGTGGCACAGTAGAAATTATGTGATCAGTCCAATAATCACATATCTGAATTACTTGTAGATATTCAACACCTACCCGATTCTCAGACTTTAAAAGCATTTAAAAAAACATTGTATAGGAATTGACTAATTAAGCGGTTAAGAGTTTAAGGGGAAAATTGTTCTCTCCAATTTCCACCTTTATTAATGGACATCTAAGCTATATACTAATATATTATCGTTATTATAAATATATCTCACAGTGTATAGTATATATCACATAGTGTAGTATGTGTCTCACGATGTTTAGATCATAATTTCAGTTGTGTTCAATAGTTGAATTATTTATATTTCAGCATATTTGTTCGATTGGACTGAAAGGGACTGAACTGAAAGACAAACATTCCAGCTACTTTAACATGAGTTGCATCATTTGTCTTTTCAGGGTTACAAATTTATGATTTGCATGAACAAAGAAAAAAATTAGCACATGCATTACTTTAATGCTAGAAAATAATCATAGGAGACTAGATAAAGAAAAATTACCTCTGCATTACTTTAATGCTAGAAAATAATCATAGGAGACTAGATAAAGAAAAATTACCTCTGCATTACTTTAATGCTAGAAAATAATCATAGGAGACTAGATAAAGAAAAATTACCTCTGCATTACTTTATGCTAGAAAATAATCATAGGAGACTAGATAAAGAAAAATTACCTCTGCAAAAGTGATTGGGGCATTGGCTTGTCCTGGATAACCACCGCCAATATCCAAGAGGGTCATGCTGAAGCCAAGTTCAGTGGCAATCTGCCAAGCCTCATGAGCCTGCTTTACAGCATAAGCAAAAGCCTTGGCCTCGCCGACACCACTGCCGACATGGAAGCTGTAATGAAAAGTGTCATTTTTGTACGACAGTTCCACTTTATCTATGATAGCACATAGTACCAGAGAGATTAACTTTGCTCCACTGTACCATACAAATGTACTTGTAAATTATCTAGTCAACCCAAGCTGTAATTGGTACTGGGCATAGAGTACGGGAATTAATTCAACCCCACCTAACAATTTTCAGTACAATAGTGCAGTGTCTGACAGGAAGCTACATTTGCCCTACTCAAATGGCAGGAAAACGTCTGGTCAGGCAAAACATACTGGCCTCGGCTTCCTAGTAGCCCTCCCCGGACTAATGAGGTGAGGAATCAACATACCTCTGCAGTAGTGAGCGACACGCAGATGAAGCACAACCACCTGAAGGACCCCGTTTCACCATCAGCACTCTCGGGATGCGAGGAAAGCTACTGCAACCTGCCACTTAACGTCCTTTTTCAGGGTGCACAAGAGTAACCTCCTCATTATGGTCATTCGCAACAGCCTACCCAACACAGTCCTAACTAATGTTGCTTTTTTTTGAGCATACCTATTATACACTGAAATTGATCTGCAAACAAGGTACCTGAACACAAAGGAAAGCATGAAGTAAAATAGCCAATTACAACAATGTATGGGAGAAATCAAGGATGGACATAAGAGGAAAACTACACCTATGTATGAGAAAGGTACTATGGACTGGACATGCAATGTTTAACCGTTCGGACACAACCAGCAAGTTATCACAGCAAAAAAATTGTCACTCCAATACTAACGGCAAGAATATGTTGGGCGTATCATTTTAACGAGCATAAAATTTTTGCGCATTGATGAATCACCCAAAGTATTTTAATCTAAAAATGGACAATGCTGTCATTTAGATGTAAACAAGATGGTTGGTTAGGATTTTGAAACATTTTTCTAGACTGGTGGATTATCCCATTATCAGGAGAATAAGTTTTTTTTCTTCTGTTTCACCATCTCATATCTCAGAAACTAACACACAAACAACATTCATTATTTGAATCAAATTAATGGTTGTCAATGTGGATTACTCATTGTCCAATTCAAGCGCAAATGGAATAAATTATATATCTTATTATTATATAAATTATATAATTTTTTGTCACTACATTTCTATCAATATCAATTTTTTTTTTGGTTCCAATTTCAATCTCTATCTCAATTTCAAACCTCAAAACAAGTTATAGAACTAGTTGAGAAAGGAGATACAAAACTGATTTAACTAGAGAAAGACTGGTGAACAAAGTGTATTGGATTGGTCACATAAAATACATACCTAATTCCCATCACATTCACATTCAGTTCTTTTGCCTTGAGAAGCAACTTGTGGACATTGCTGGGATGGCATCCAAATTTGTTTCCAAGCTGGCACTGAACCTTCACTTGAGCTATTGGCAGAATGCGCAACACAAGCCTAGAGAGAATTGTTGAGACGCATGGTTATTCAAAGTCTAACACTTGACAGCAACAACTTAACCTTTAGGGCCCAGAATTATAAAAGTACGTCACGTTTTTCTAGGTTGTTCACTTTGAAAATCTATTTTTGTTTGTTGTATAAATATGATTTTTGTGTTAGAGACAAATGAATAAAGAACTACTTGGTGTTGTTTTTGATATGTGTGTGTGTTGTGTATGAGATACAAAAAGATAAATGAAATTATAACTGCAACATTTCGATTTTGCCCATTTCACTGGGAATCGGGACCATCAGAATGAAAATTCTTACAAGATCCTGCTATTTTCCCTTACAAATGTAGTTAATACTGCTAAATAAACAAATTAAACAGGTCAAGCTCCCAAAAATATCGGAACTTACCTTTATCACCCGCAATAATGGAATATAATCTAATCCGCAAGTCGTCCCGAAAACACAAATTCGTCATTTTATGGCCATTTTGGTTGTTTACAACGGCATCCCTTTATATAGATTCAAAATGGCCATTATTTCAACAGGGCAATGCTCTAGAATAATTTTTTGATGGCGATCGGCAAATTCTTATCGCGTGTCTGTTTAGGTGGACTGGGGGGCCTTGGAGCATTTTTACTATACGGACATAGCACCTTAAAGGTTAAAGTCTACTTGTTTCATAATTTGAGATTAAATCACTTTTTTAAATCTTGCTGGAAATTGTCTTGAGGATTACAAACTAAAAATTGGAACTAACCCAGAATTTAAGATGCATGCGGCCAACGACTTAAAGCAAACTGCCAGCATCAGGGATAAGTGGCCAAGACCCTTCTATACCTCCATGTGGTGATAAAAGGGGGAAGATTAGCCCAGATGAAGTCGTGTTAGACCAAAAGATCTGAAATATTGCAGCCAAGCTGTAAACTTAAACATTCCCTTCACCAGACTACATTCTGTTATTTGTCTGTCCAGTTCTACGTCATTTCCTGACTCATATTCTTTATGCTGGTCTCTCCATTTCATCCTCATTTATCTTTTGTAAGGGACTGCTTTATGGAGTTCCGTCTACCATGATTAATTTACAGGATTTGCTGTCTACCTCAAACCTTTTTCATGTCAGACAGGATACAACAAATATTTGTGCTTCCCCCGTTGAAGCACCAGAAATAAGACAAATTACTGAAGCCCACATACAAAAACAAAATTACAAGTCATTCCGAATGTATGCTTGAATTTGTAAAATATGTAACTGCATTTTAGTGAATATATTATAAAAATCTTTTTAGGTGGCCTTACTTGGCATCTGGGTAAATGTCCTTCACTTTTATAAGCTCTGCCTCATTGTCAAAGGTCATCATGTCAACGCCACGCTTGGCTGCATACTTGACAAAGGACTTCTGCTTGCAAGGGTTAGCATAGATGATTCTGGATGAGTCTACTCCCAGCTTCATGATCTGGGAAATTTCACCCTGAAAAGATAATCCGAATTTTCATTTTACATAAGTGTAGAACAATAAATAACACTAGTTCATTAGAGCTCAGAAACAATTTTTTTTTAAATTATTAAATATTTTTAATTAAAAATTATTCTAAGCTCCTACAATTTAGACATGGCGATGGTGTAACTAGAGGTAACGAGAGCATGGAGTCTAAATGTCAATCACACTGGTGGGGAGGAAGACTGTCAGGCCAAATTATATTGGCCAAGACCCTTATCTGCTTCCTCATAGCCCTTCCTGGAAACTAAATGTTTTCACGACAGCATGGCCTAAATGAAAACGGCCCGGCTAAAGAGGTGATTGATCGGCATGGTCCCAGTAGTGAGCGACACGCAGATGAAGCCAAGCATAGCACAATAGCCTGGAGGATCCTGGCTATCAACACGATCCGGATATGAGGAAAGCTACCGCAACCCGCCATTTAACGCCCTTTCAGGGCGCACAAAAGAGTAAACCTTCTTATTGTGGGCATTCGCAAACAATCCCACTGGTACATGTCTGTATCTAGTTTAGCTTTATGACGTTATAGACCATATTTGAGCCTCATATGGCCAGTTCTGAATACAAAGTAAAAGTCCTAAATTATTTATGTGTTGTAGATGCTATTTCTTCACATGCTGCCCTGCCCTTGTATCATTGTACATCGTGTAACAGGTCCACATACATACTGTACATCGTGTAACAGGTCCACATACATTTCTATTTTGGGAAACAATTCCAAGACAATTAAGCTACAGTAAAAAGGTGAGCATTCCCTTGGGGAATGAAATGAGATAACTGCAAAGCACCAAATTTCAAGATATGGCAAATGTGCCCAGTCAGATTTGAACAAAGCAAGTCTTTGATTACCTATACTGTAACTGATCATTAATCCTACCTTGCTTGCACAGTCAAATCCAGCCCCCAAATCTGCCAATGTTTTCAGCACAATGTTGTCAGAGTTGCACTTCATAGCTGGAACAGACAAAGAAGCCACATTAACATTGAAAAAGCAGAATCGTCCACATTTGAGAAGGCAACAAAACATGGTAATGACATTGCTGCTACATTTCCATACGTACAACATTTTGTAGTTTTGTGGCCAACAGATCTGTCACTTGTATGATTTAGATCAGGGCTTGCCAACCTTTTCAATATTTGGCACCCACTTTCATGAGGGTAAATTTTCATTTCCATCTCCTAAAATTTCAGACTGCTCACACAGAGTTTCTGTATGTATTTAATTCAACATTATGTGGCATGTCCTATGCAGAGCATCACTTCCATCACAGCAACTCGATCTCTTGTCAAATCTTCAGAATAATGCCCAAGCATTCCTTGACATCTTGGTGTCATAGCCATCCTGGTCTGTCCCTGCTTGTGTGGCACTATACCTTCCATTACTGTTCTTTTAAGAGTCTGGATGTCGCCAAATTATTACAAGGTTTCTGTTCATGTCAGAATTTATTAACTCAGCAGTATTGAGAACCTTTCTATAACAATTCTCTTCCTTGGAAGTTTGGACAACTGTTCATGTTTTGCAGCCGTATGGTGCCAAAGGAAGAAAAAAAAGTTGCCTCTGCATTGCTATGTTTTTATACAAAATGTAATTATTCTGCTACATCCACCTGAATGATCAGATACCAAGATTGTGAGATAGATACAATAGAGGAATAGGATGTGGAGATATAGGTAGGATCACCAAAATCAGACCTCTGGACTGGAACCCCGCAGGTGAAAGTGGGGTTGGTCAAAGAACATTCAGCAAAGAAACTAGTAGACACAAGACAGATGGAACCCTGACCAATAGAGGAATGTGTTAAATGCAACAAAAAAAAGGAGATATCCGAGACATATGCTAGATGGTACTATTTTCATAAAATGCTTTTCGTACAAGAACCTTTATGCTTTAATTATATTTGGAAATTAATAAGGCATACATAATATAATTTCCCTGCATGACATTTACTCACCATAAAACCTGTTCCATTCAGGGCATGAACTCCTAGATGTTAAACTTGTTAATATCACCATGTCTTCCGCAGTTACTGTAAAACCATTCCATTCGGGGCATGAGCTCCGCAGGTGTTAAACTTGTTAATATCACCAATGTCTCCCCCAGTTACTCACCATAAAATGGTTCCACTCTGGGCATGAGCTCCTTCCAGATGTTAAACTTGTTAATGACATCACCAATGTCTCCCACACAGATAGCATCTTCAGAGCCCTGGAAATGAATGAAATTATGTTCAACTTTAGGTCTCCTAAAGTTTGTGTTCAGAATAAGTACACTATATGATTGGGGTAGAGAATCGGACCGACCCTATTTTGGTTGCCCATCCAGCAAAAATATAATTTAATGACAATGAAAATAAAATTGAAAATTTAATTTTCAACAGGTCTTACCCTCATGATGGGCAAAGGGCTGCCATTGAAGTAAGCCCTCCTTGAGACAAGCTTGTATTATTTCATTTGAGCTAATGCAGAGGTACCAATACAGAAAATGACTGCAAGTATTTCATGTAATGGGAGCTGACATGCAGTGAGCGAGCTGACAAAAGACAGCAACTCTTGGCTATTTGTCTGCATTAGGGTTAGCTTATGATATTCCAATTCGCAGGCCGAATGTGTCAAAATTGGTTGGACGAGGGCACATTAAAGGTCAAGACTTTAAAGGTCAATGCCAACAAACTGGATGCATGGGCTGAAATATGCAGTAAACTATGAGATCCTTTTCAGAACAAAGATTTCATATTTTCTTTAATCTACCAGATCTTCGTCATTAGTTCTTAAACGTCCAGTTACTAAGCCCTGAAAAGGCCTTTGCAACTTGCAGGATGCAGTCTGGAGAAGTGAATGCACTTTGTCAGTTATAGCTTGGCATATTTGGACCTTTTGATCAGACATCAGACTTCCACGTTTTTATGTAACGGATTAGCCTTCTCTTCTAACCCTTCTTAGCCAGTCGGCTTACTTGCAGCCTGTTATCCAGCATGACCACATGGAGAAGGGTCTTGGCAGCTCTGGGTTGTTGACCCCCTGCGCTACTAGCAACCACCGTCCACTAGATTTCAATAAATGTCTGGATAGTGTATCATACTAACACTTTTTCCTTATATCTTTATTCATGACAAACAGAAATTAAAACAAGCAATCAGGTTAGGTCACCCCGTAACAATAAGGTTCTCACATGACATCAACCCCACGCCACCCTTCTGTCAGGGGCCGCTGCCTGTGCCTCTTCTGGTCAGAGATTGTCCTTTTATGTTGTCCTCCCACCTCTTTGGGATGGCCTCTTCGTTGCTTTGTACCTTTCCGTGCAGGATCAGATTTACAAGACCAATTGAAATGTGACTGTACCAAGTTTCCTTTTAATAGCTGCCTAGGTCTTCTAAAGGCCCAATTGCTGTTGTAATCCCAAAACAAGCAATAGAATGAACAAAATCAGGTGTTATTTCTTACCCTGCTCTCAAACTCATTGATCTTGTCCTGCACCAGCTGCGACATGCAGGGCATTGGGGAGTCAATGATCTCAACGGATGAAATTGAGGAATAGTTGTGCTTCATGATGAATAATCAAATGACACTAGACAATTTAAACAAGTCGGGGTTGTACAATCAATCTGTGGGAGGAGAGAAAAGAGCATTTTAGTTGCACGCAGATCTGGGGCCAAGATCATGCTAAGATTAGACTATTGAGAGAAACACTTGGAAACCTGAAAGACAGGTTATGTCTGTTGCTGAGAAAGTTGACAGTCTGCCCAGTTTTTGAATGTGATATTTAAACTCACAGAACTATTTCTTGATGAAATCTTTATCTCTCTGCTATAGCGACACACACAATATTGTGCTAGTGGTGGAGAAACGAAGATCATGTAAAACTAAGATGAGAAGATTTGGGATGGACAGAAAAGACATACTTTCAGGTTAATACTGTTTGTCCTCTAGATCAATTGCAAAGTATACAATAGGACCTCTACACCACAGGAGCAACTAAGAAATGACCACAATGAAGTAATTTAATAACATGCACACTCGACTGAGCAGCTGATCCTCTCTAGTGTCAGGCACTCACAACTTTCGAAAAAAGAACAAAACTCTGGATACCAGTACACAGTATTAGGCTGAATGATAAGACCAAGTCCAGCGTGATCCATGACAGATGGACTGAATGGACTTGAATCTACAGGGAAAGTGGGGAGACTGGCTTAAGATTGGAGGAAGATGGGAGATACCTGATGTCACATGGACAGATCAAGTTGTGTTTTGATTCGCCTTTGTTAGCGCAAAGTGGAGCATATGGAGATCTGCCTTATAATATAAGCATATATCTATGGCAAGTATGTACAATAACGTACACGAGTTGCGGTGGTAAACCAAAAATCATTCCTTATGGTTCATGCTACGCCACAGAAGTGATGTGGGCATATACACCATTCCCCATTGTGGTGAGATCAGCAAGGAGCCTCATATTGCAAAAGCCAGGAAGACCTGGTCCCTCACCTCAAGTACATGTGGGAATTCATGCCACTGATGACCACTACATAGGTCAATGAGTTTTGTCTGGAGACCCAGTGACGGCGCCGGGGGGTCTATTATGCCCATATTGAATAAAGAATGATAATTCAAATTATGCAAACCAATTAGATCAATTTTTTTTTTAAAAGATGCACTGCAGGAAGACATTTCAACTTTTTTTTGGACGAAAATTTGACCTAATTAATTTCTCACTAAGGTAGTCGACTTTCAAAATTTGTACTTTTCTGTTTGTCAATGAATATGATTTTCTTGTGTGTATAGACAATTGAATAACGAACATGTGGGTGTTATTGTTTTTGTTGTGTTAGTTTCTGAGATACAAAAAGATGAAGTTGAAAATTTATGAAAATCTCAGGAAAAAAATTGGGACTCGAACGCTAGGCCTAGTCGCTCTGATAGAAAACCACAACAAAGTATCAATACTGTGTTTACAATATCAACTACTGTTAGTTTCCAATTTAAACATAGTTCTTTCATCTAAAAATAAACAGATCTACTCGATAAAGATCTTTCCCAACAACCTACTTCACCTTTCGCGAAAAGTCGGGATTGTTCCAAATGGTGTATACAAAATTTTTTAAACTGTTCAAAAAAAGTCATTTGTAATCTAACATACGATACTGTAACCGGCAAAATGCCATGTATATATGGTGACGCATTCAGCCAAAAGTTTTTGTAGGCCCAGTTGGTCGGCTAAAGGTTAAACCAACTCATGCTAGGAACTGGATACTTCGTTAATTATAAAATTTTTCCTGAATACTTTAGACATTTATCACTAGTCAAAACATGCACCTCACCATTTTTTTAAATTATTCCTCTTAGCAACAAGGGTATTAATTCTGGCACCATATCTTGGGTATGTGCAGCCTAGTTCCAAACAATTACATCCATTATTATATTTATTGCAGCATAACATTTGGTACCACAAGCTATTAATTAAACTTTATTAGCTGAGCTTTGCATAGAGCATCCATTGATGTCTGTAGCTGACAATCCATGAAGCAAACTTCAATGGCATGCATCCACCTTCAGTATGTGCGTTTTCTAGTGTTGGAACAGCTTTCGAAATCAGTGACAAAGCGCAGAACTAGCTTGACTATCGAACATTCCACCAGAACTAAGAATCATTGAAGGTCCAAATAATGAATCTCCAATATCTTCAGTCTTTATCGAATAAATATTTTCAAATGTATACTCTTTAGGAGCATATGCACCAACCAGTTGGAAAATGATTAAAATACTCTATATCGGTGGTAGGTCTCCAACAAATTTGTCAGTATAGCAGAGTACACCTGTATATCAGATCTTTCTACATGACATTTACCTGGCCACAGAAACACCTGCGTATAATAGATATTAGCTTGGATCCCACGGCGGTTCTGCGTTGAAGTTGAATAACCTTCTTATCTCAAAACCTGCTTCAGGACCTTCAAAGAAGACAGTCGAGCTACTGCCCTGTAAATGGATCAACGGTAATAATTATAACCAACATGCAACATCAAAAGATCACAACATAAACATACAATTTAGTTTTTCCAAAAAAAAATTACGGAGAGTTTCCAACTTACTTTTCACTGCATGAATAACAGGAATTTTCCATATTAGATTGGTCCTAGGAGATGAGCTACAAAGTCTCCCAAACATTTATAAGGGACAGACTCGAGTTACAGCAATTTGACAAGAGCGAACCAGAGAAATCTTATTTCCCCACATAGTCCCCATGCCTTGCAGCACTTGCACAACTTGCCAAGTCTTTTGGAATGAACTTTCACAAATTTGGCACCATCTTTACCTCAGCTGCCTTGCTTGGCACTATCTGCTGCACTTTCTTATATAACATATGATCATGGACAATTTTCCACAGCGCAATGACTCAAAAATGTACACCCATTTCATCAACGGACTAGATACTAGGTGAATCTGTGGACTAGATGGTGAATAAGGTTTCACTGTCAGAGACAAGCTTGCTGGCTATCAATGTTTTGTCTTCCATTTTGAAATCTACCCACTCTACTCTGACAAAAAACCAATGTTCAGTCAGGTCATGGTCACAAAAAACCTTTCACGATACAAGACAACAGTGTGGTGGCCATGCTGTACACTATATTGCGCTTATAGATGCTGCGCAAGACCACAGTGTGTACACTTCAGTACAGCTCTACGCAGATGAGCAGCATCTTGCATGGCTTCCAAAAAATACAGTAAAACACCTCTGAACTTTCAGTTTTGAATAGCAAACAATCCATGCCCTCACTGCCTGTTTTTTTTTCAGATCAGACTCGTTAGCCACTTCCCACCCGTCTACAACAACTATTTTATGTCCTGAACTACTTTCCCGCTGTACATCAAACAGTTGTAAGATATCGACTCCCACCTAAGTCCTGACCATCATACCATAGACGGCGGCATTCAATGTAAGGGTTGCTAGATTTTAGTGTGTAGTCTAACCGCACCACAGTGATAGAAATCTTTCTTGGCATGTTAGTCACAAGTCCATTCCCCTTTCACTTTCAGGGATTGGTAAGTCTAACATTACATTTGAATGACACTAAAATGATTGCTCCGGTCCCCTAAATGGAGGGTGCGACTACATGGCTAGGCACCAACGTACAACTCTGAACATGAATTTTATTCTGAGGGCAACGACCTGTACTTTTCTCACGTCAGCACCATGAAAATAATCCCAGATAGTTTTGACACCAACCATGTTGATTTACATCTTCGAGAATGGCATACTGTGTTAACAAGACCAGAGCTCTGTGGTGGTTACTCAAAGGGTCCCTCAACTCGACTATTGGACATAATCATAATGGTTGAACGTTTGAACGCCCACCATATTCAACTCGTGCCCATGATAAAGATTCGCCGCCGATATTTCCGTTGACCGTTGTTTTCCCCTTGAAGTTCACAGGTCTTGAAGGCACATAAACGTTAAATAATACACAATATAAAACCATGTGACCGTTCGTCATATCGGAAATCTCTTGTATTAGTCACTGGTTCAACATCAACCATATTGAATAATTGATTCCTTCCTATCGATTGTGGCACACAACTACTGTCAACAGTGACAACACTCAACAGCAAGTCATGTGAGGCACATTAAGATTTATACACGCGTTAAAACTTCAAAAAACAAACTTTACCTCCACAGAAGCCTCAGACTGAGCTTCTCTTTCTTTTATTGACGTAATTTTTGCGGCTTTATGGCCCAGTAAAGAAGAAAAAAACTAGCGCACATGAATGCAAAGTTCGCTCTCAAAATCTCTGGAATACTGCAATGGCGGGCTTTGCCGGTAACGTTCTTTTATACCCTTTGGCTTGAATGTACGGATGTAGCCAGGGTCTCGTTCCACATTTAGGTCAACGGTTACGATCACCTAAAATTGTTTCCACAAAAATAGAAAATGTATTAGCAATTAAAGATTTTGAAGCATATTCTTTATAAATATTTAAACGATTAGAGTTTTTGTTCTGTAAATTGAACCCAATTTCAGCAATATTTATAAATAAATAAATATTTGTGAATGTTGTAATTACTCTAAATCACCAATGTGCTCTGAAATAATTGAAAACATTTTATATACATTGTGCCCTTCTTAATAATTACATGTATTCATAATTTTCTTAATTAAGCATAGTTTATATTTATTAAATATATTCAAAAAAGCGACATAAAGTTCATATTTTTGGCAAATATATTTAAGCCAAGCTGGCCATTTGTCAATGACGACATATTTTATTTTTGTATCCGAGATAAATGCGCACATTGTTTGTATCACAATATTGAATTGCTTTTTGCAAAACAATGCTCATTAGATTAATTAATTTGCGATTCTGTCTCGCCATTAATTGTGCTAGCTGGTATGTGTTAGTTATTTTGCACACAGAAATGCGATAGTGATTGGTGGAAACAATTTAAAACGCGGATATTTACAAAAGTGAGTAGGCTTAAGATAGATTAGTCTGCCACAAAAATGGTTAGGGACAGAGTGATCTAGGTCGAGTCTAGTTTTCTCCGGACTAGACCGTGCCTAATCATCATAATAAATGCGCTAGGTCCGTGTGAACAAGGAGGAACCGTAAACCTTCTACGTTTCGGGCGTAGAGTAATAATAATAACATTGTAGATTGGCTCTGGTACAGTGGCGGAACTATAGTCTGCGGGGAATTGGTGTGACCCGGGGGTCCCAGTACTGGGAATGAAAAAAGGAAGTAAATTCAATTGTTGATTTACAGTCCAAACATCATCTTCTAATCTATTCACTTCAAAACGGGAGGAGCTACAATCTTTTTTCTTGCGCAATATGTGATGCTGTTGATATTTTAAACGCTTGTGTCTGTAGTATTTCTATAACACTAACTGCCAACCATCTGTTTCTTAGTCTACCTCTTGCTGTGGTGTCTCTTGTTTTAGTGTATGAAATACAAAAGACAATGAAGTTTATACAAGAGACAACATTGCAGATATAGACAATATTTTCAGAATCAAGACGCTGAGCAGCGCATGAGCTGCAGTGGTCAGCGACCCATAGCTGACTGCTAGCGTCAGGGTTAGCGAACCAGAGCTGCCAAGACCCTTCTACACCTCCACGCGGTGATCCTGAATAACAGGCTGCAGCAGGGCACACTGGCTAAGGAAAAGGGATCGAAGAGGGAATGCTTACCCGGTACTCAAAAAATGATTGCTGAAGTCGGATGTGTTGGACCGAAGGGGGAAATATCGCAATCAAGCTGTAAACTACAACACAACGCATTCCGTTCTCTGGACTACATTCTGCTACTTAAGCCCTTTCATGGTTTGGTGGCGGGAGATTGAGAACGAACGAAAAAGAAGAAGAAAACAATATTTTCAAGTGAACAAAAGAAAAAGAAATGGATCGAACCCCTGATAGATTTGAGACAATTCTTGTCTTATAACCAAAATCACTTATTTTTGTTTCTGTAACAGATACCATGCATGGTGGTTGTTTCTACTTTCTGTTTGATTTCTTCATTTTGCACACTGTCTTTTGGGACCTGTTCTACTTTCTGTTTGATTTCTTCATTTCGCACACTGTCTTTTGGGACCTGTTCCACTTTCTGTTCTGCTTTCTGTTTGATTTCTTCATTTCGCACACTGTCTTTTGGACCTGGTCCACTTTCTGTTTGATTTCTTCATTTCGCACACTGTCTTTTGGGACCTGTTCCACTTTCTGTTCGATTTCTTCATTTCGCACATTACTTTTTTTGTGACCTGTTCAATTTCTTCATTTTGTGGATTTGATTAAAAGCTTTCTTTTGTTCAACAAGGAAAATTTTGTGTTCCGCATTGTATTGTGTAGTTTGTTCGTGAATCTGTTGTAACTGGGGAAGAATAGACGTTCGTGTTTCCTGTACTTTTGATAAATTCATAATGTGTATCACTGAGCTTGTATTCGTTTGATGTTCTTTTTCCTGCGAATATTGGGAACACCTTTTCCATTCAAAGGAGAGATTTTTTGGAATTTTTTTTCTGCGTTCGTCTTATTTCTCTAATCCCCAAGGCGGTGTGCGTTGTACTATGGTTTTTATTTTGCTCCTGTAGGCCCAGTGCATCCGATTTCAGCATTCATTTTATCTAAGGGCCTGCTTTCTCCTGCATTTTTCTTAGGGTTTTCTTCCCCGGGGTAACGGCCGGTGCTGTGATGGGGATCGAACCCAGCACCTTCTGGTTTTAAGCAATGCCACTAGCCCACGACGTCCCCCAAAAGAAAGATGTGTCTGTAGGTTTTGTAATCTCGCTTACCACCATTTTTCTTTCAGCTAGGAATATGTATCGTGAACAGTTATCATTTTGTGTGGAAGCTACATACTTTGATCCACGAACTGAGGCTTGGCTACATCAGGCCGTACAGTCAAAGGGGATGTCATAGCCTTCATTGGAATTGAGGAGGAAATCTCAGTTATATCGCTATTGGTTAAGAATAATGCCAAGGAAATCTGGATTGACAGGTAGATGACGAGGACAATGAGTGCGTTTAGTGAAATGTCACAGTCAAAAAGAAATGATGACAAGCACTGACTACATAGAAGAGATCAAAGTCACATCTTTCAGTTCCGAACAGGACACAACAGAGTCACTAAAACACACAACTTAAACTACATGTCAACAACCTCCAGTATGAGAATGGAAACGGAAGCAGTGACCTCAGCACTGAAATAGATATCTGAGACTTCTATAAGAAAGGCAGTCATTGTGACAGACGTGCAAGCCGTACTTCAGAAAGGACAGTGGGGATAGCGTAGGTACGAGTGGATAGCTGCTGGTGAGGCCTCAAACCTCCAGGCGTTGACATGGATCTAATGTCCTGCTCATGTCGTGGTTCAGGGCAACGAAAGAGCTGACATCATGGCTTCACAAGCTGACATCATAAGCACATTAGTGATGGATAGAAGTGACATTTTGAAATCAATCAATGACCGCCTGCTGGATGAGGACATAGATGAAGCAGCAATCCACAGACTGCAACGTTTCGACATTAAACGCGGTTCGAGCGGAGTGGGGTGCATGAGAGGACGGCGCAGGAGAGTGTACAACCAGCGAGCTACAGGGACCATCAGCATCCATACCTTACGCCATTTGATGAGAGAGACTGAGCACCTATGGGTATGCCCGGAGTGCAGTGACGTCGATTCTTAGAACAGAAACTTAAATTGCATCAATTCTCAGCACCTGCCCATGTGCAGACATTGCTCTCACCCGAATTAAATATTTAGACAAGACACCTACCCATTTAATGCAAAGGTTAGACAGACACACTGTACGGAGAATTTTAACAATTTAAGAAGACCTGAATTTGTATAAGAATGGTCTTGGGCTGAAAATAATAGTTATGGGATAACAGGGGACGGCGTGGTCTAGTGGTTAAGTGGCACGGTTCAAAATCCGAAGGTGCTGGGTTCGATCCTCATCACAGCACCGGCCGTTACCCCGGGGAAGCAGACCCTTAGAAAATGCAGAAGGAAGCAGACCCTTGTATAAAATGCATACTGAAGTCGGATGCACTGGTCTGACAGGCGCAAAATAAAAACCACAGTGCAACGCAAACCGCCTTTGTGCGGAGTCTGAAGACCAGGACCTGCTCTTTTCTGTTCAACTGGTAATAGGCATCGTTTTTTGTGTAGCCAGTATGTTCTGTTTCCCATTTGGTCATGTATCTGGCTCTTATAAGCCTTTTGGACTCTTCGTAGGTCACACTAGGATCTGGTTGTGGTAGTCTTGCACCTTCTTTTGCCAGTCTGTCTGCCTCCTCGTTGCCTTGGATGTTACAGTGGGATGGAATCCACTATACCACTACTCTTTTTGGTTAAATCATTAAGTTCAATATTTTTCTGGCTTTTTAGTGCTGTGGCTACGGCCATGGCATCTGTAAACAAGAATATATGGCTTTCATTTCTTTTGCCTGTCACCATTTCTTCTACTGCAGCCCTCAGTGCCTCTGCCTCCGCTCTGAAAATGCTTGAGTATTTTCCAGTTGCCACTGACAGTGTTATTTTTTTACCATTTAGTAGGCTCAGGAATACAAATTAACACTCAAAGGAGCTATCACTCATGGGTCCAGTTCTGTCACCAACAAATTCAAGACCTTTACAGCTAGTTAGTAGTGCCCGCTTCTGGGTATTGCACACGCCCAGAGCTGAAAGAAGAAATGGAAAGTGTCAAAGAAAAATGACTACACGGAGACTTGGAGAGAAGACGCATTACAGAAGAGTAAATACACGCTAATTATCCATCAGACATGTGGACACATACCTATACAGATGACATCCTGGACGGAGAAGGAGGAGGAGTGATCAGACAGAAAAACTTGGTAACGGTAACCTAGTCAATAATCATAGGCAAGTTGTCAAACAACTTCAGAGCCGAAATAGAAAATCTTAAGACTGCAGCAGAAATGACCGTCATCTAGGTAATTCATCTAGGAGAAGGAAAACCAAATGCTGCCTCAATGTAGTCTATTGACAGCCCAAAGCTATGGAGATAATCCGAATATAAAGGGTTCCCGTAAGCGGAAGTTCCAATCCAAAATCCGCATTGATAGCTGTCCAACAACAAAATGCGTCACAACGTATCTTACGATAGAACAAGAGAAACAAAAGAAGAAGAAGAGAAAGAAGAAGAATACTGTCGGCGGTATCATCATCATGAGCCGTGTTTCGTTACCGATGAATTCATTTCACATCCAATGTCTTCTATTGTTGCTCTGTTTGCATTTCAGCCCTCCCTAGGAACTTCGGTTTCTTACTGAATTTCTCCCGTCATCGCAAATTTGTATTTTCTGCCTTCATTTGACTCTCTTAACTTTAATTAGGGCACACAGGCCATGTTTAGCATTTAGGCCTAAAATCTTGAGCCAGGTGTAACGGACGTAGACTTAAAGAGAGTTGAACTGAACACACCACAGGACAGTCGACAGCAATACCAAAACAGCAAGAGTAGTAAAAAACTCAAACCGTCTGAAGGCTTCATTAAGGCAGGTTAATGGACACTAGACGTCAAGTTAATAGTCACAAGAACTCAAAATAATGGACACTAGACAGACACAAGAAGTCTGATGACAAGATTATAACACAAGAACAACTTGGAGACAAGTTTATGACACAGGAACAACTTAGAGACAAGTTTATGACACAAGAACAACTTGGAGACAAGTTTATGACTCAAGAACAACTTCGAGACAAGTTTATGACACACGAACAAATTGGAGACAAGTTTATGATACAATAACAACTTGGAGACAAGTTAAGGACGCAAGAACAACTTGGAGACACGTTTATGACACAATGAAGGTTTGAAGTTAAATGAAGGACACAAGAACAGCTCAGAGACAAGTCATTTATAAAATTAATGTCCGAAGTAAAGTTATGAAGTTTACGACCTAATGGTCGTATGAAGTTAAGTTAAAGACCTAAGGACCATATGAAGTTAAATTAACGACCTAAAGATCATATGAAGCTAAGTTAACGACCTCAAGTACCGTATGAAGTTAAGTTAACGACCTAAGGACCGCAAGAAGTTAAGTTAACGACCTCAAAGGCCAAATGAAGTTAAGTTAACGACCTAAGGGTGGTATGAAGTTAAGTTAACGACCTAAGGACCACATGAAATTAAGTTAACGACCTAGTGACCGTATAAAGTTACATTAATGTCACAAGAATTGCAAATGAAGTCAGAATATTGGAACATTTGTCGCATTATAAAGTTCAGTTTGAGGATTACACGAAATCAATTTACATGACCCAATCAAGGGACCTCGCAGAGATAACTTCATTTACCCAACGACCATTCCACAATAAAAGCCTGCAAGTGTTCCACATTACTTTGGTTCAAATACTGGCTTTCTGCCAGTTTACCTAAGTAAGATTCTTCTACAACTTTTCATTAGCCAACTTGTCATTAGCCATTGGATGTTTGTACTTGATTTAGTATGTCATCCATCTACAACTTGTCATTAGCTATTGTATGTTTGAACTTGCTTTAGTATGTCACCCATCTACAACTTGTCATTAGCTATTGTATGTTTGAACTTGCTTTAGTATGTCACCCATCTACAACTTGTCATTAGCTATTGTATGTTTGAACTTGCTTTAGTATGTCACCCATCTACAACTTGTCATTAGCTATTGTATGTTTGAACTTGCTTTAGTATGTCATCCATCTACAACTTGTCATTAGCTATTGTATGTTTGAACTTGCTTTAGTATGTCACCCATCTACAACTTGTCATTAGCTATTGTATGTTTGAACTTGCTTTAGTATGTCACCCATCTACAACTTGTCATTAGCTATTGTATGTTTGAACTTGCTTTAGTATGTCACCCATCTACAACTTGTCATTAGCTATTGTATGTTTGAACTTGCTTTAGTATGTCACCCATCTACAACTTGTCATTAGCTATTGTATGTTTGAACTTGCTTTAGTATGTCACCCATCTACAACTTGTCATTAGCTATTGTATGTTTGAACTTGCTTTAGTATGTCACCCATCTACAACTTGTCATTAGCTATTGTATGTTTGAACTTGCTTTAGTATGTCACCCATCTACAACTTGTCATTAGCTATTGTATGTTTGAACTTGCTTTAGTATGTCACCCATCTACAACTTGTCATTAGCTATTGTATGTTTGAACTTGCTTTAGTATGTCACCCATCTACAACTTGTCATTAGCTATTGTATGTTTGAACTTGCTTTAGTATGTCACCCATCTACAACTTGTCATTAGCTATTGTATGTTTGAACTTGCTTTAGTATGTCACCCATCTACAACTTGTCATTAGCTATTGTATGTTTGAACTTGCTTTAGTATGTCACCCATCTACAACTTGTCATTAGCTATTGTATGTTTGAACTTGCTTTAGTATGTCACCCATCTACAACTTGTCATTAGCTATTGTATGTTTGAACTTGCTTTAGTATGTCACCCATCTACAACTTGTCATTAGCTATTGTATGTTTGAACTTGCTTTAGTATGTCACCCATCTACAACTTGTCATTAGCTATTGTATGTTTGAACTTGCTTTAGTATGTCACCCATCTACAACTTGTCATTAGCTATTGTATGTTTGTACTTGCTTTAGTATGTCACCCATCTACAACTTGTCATTAGCTATTGTATGTTTGAACTTGCTTTAGTATGTCATCCATCTACAACTTGTCATTAGCTATTGTATGTTTGAACTTGCTTTAGTATGTCATCTATCTACAACTTGTCATTAGCTATTGTATGTTTGAACTTGCTTTAGTATGTCATCCATCTACAACTTGTCATTAGCTATTGTATGTTTGAACTTGCTTTAGTATGTCATCCATCTACAACTTGTCATTAGCTATTGTATGTTTGAACTTGCTTTAGTATGTCATCCATCTACAACTTGTCATTAGCTATTGTATGTTTGAACTTGCTTTAGTATGTCATCCATCTACAACTTGTCATTGGCTATTGTATGTTTGAACTTGCTTTAGTATGTCATCCATCTACAACTTGTCATTAGCTATTGTATGTTTGAACTTGCTTTAGTATGTCATCCATCTACAACTTGTCATTAGCTATTGTATGTTTGAACTTGCTTTAGTATGTCATCCATCTACAACTTGTCATTAGCTATTGTATGTTTGAACTTGCTTTAGTATGTCACCCATCTACAACTTGTCATTAGCTATTGTATGTTTGAACTTGCTTTAGTATGTCATCCATCTACAATCTTTCATTTACTCTTGGTTTTCTCTTTTATGTCTGCATTTGTTATTTTCTGCTGGGAGCAGGTAGATTCAGTATTTTATACCTGGAGTTGTTATATTCTATTGGGAACATGTAGATTTTGTCTTATGTCTGCAGTTGTTATTTTCTGCTAGAAACATGTAGATTTTGTCTTATGTCTGCATTTGTTATTTTCTGCTGGGAGCAGGTAGATTCAGTATTTTATACTTGGAGTTGTTATATTCTATTGGGAACATGTAGATTTTGTCTTATGTCTGCAGTTGTTATTTTCTGCTAGAAACATGTAGATTTTGTCTTATGTCTGCATTTGTTATTTTCTGCTGGGAGCAGGTAGATTCAGTATTTTATTCCTGGAGTTGATATATTCTATTGGGAACATGTAGATTTTGTCTTATGTCTGCAGTTGTTATTTTCTGCTGGGAGCAGGTAGATTCAGTATTTTATACCTGGAGTTGTTATATTCTATTGGGAACATGTAGATTTTGTCTTATGTCTGCATTTGTTATTTTCTGCTGGGAGCAGGTAGATTCAGTATTTTATACCTGGAGTTGTTATATTCTATTGGGAACATGTAGATTTTGTCTTATGTCTGCATTTGTTATTTTCTGCTGGGAGCAGGTAGATTCAGTATTTTATACCTGGAGTTGTTATATTCTATTGGGAACATGTAGATTTTGTCTTATGTCTGCATTTGTTATTTTCTGCTGGGAGCAGGTAGATTCAGTATTTTATACCTGGAGTTGTTATATTCTATTGGGAACATGTAGATTTTGTCTTATGTCTGCATTTGTTATTTTCTGCTGGGAGCAGGTAGATTCAGTATTTTATACCTGGAGTTGTTATATTCTATTGGGAACATGTAGATTTTGTCTTATGTCTGCAGTTGTTATTTTCTGCTAGAAACATGTAGATTTTGTCTTATGTCTGCAGTTGTTAATTTCTGCTAGAAACATGAAGATTTTGTCTTGTATGTATGCAGATGTTATATTTCTGTTGGAAACATGTAGATTCTATCTTTTATATAAGTAGTTCCTAATTTCCGTTGGGAATATATCGATTTTGTCTTTTATATTGTACGTCTGAGAAGTAGAGTAGTACAGCGCGCCGTCCTCCTGGCAAAGAGTTCAATCTCAGCTATCGACATGCTCCTGTAGATCCGGCTGCAAACGTGCACCAGGTTAGCATTTAAGGAAGGACAAGCAACCCCTCCCACACCACCACATAAACAAAAATGGAAGACTAGTACAATGCAGTCCAAACACTTCATCCTCAACAACAGTGTACTTAAACGTGTATGATCTCTAATCTCGTGTTTCGAGCCACGAAATGTGGCCCGATGGGCAGTATTTGGCACAGGAATAATAATATAAAGTCATAGATAAACAATCTGTGCCATGCATATAACAATGTGTTTATACCGACAATGTCTTGAGAATGAACAAAAAAAGTGGTGGTCAAAGATGTCAACGAAAAAGCCAAAATTATGGTGAGAAAATGCCAAAATTATGATGAGAAAAAGCCAAAATTATTGTTAAAATACAATCCACAAATAAACGTGGAGATTAAGTAAAGATCATACAGAGGCGTTGGGAGGGAAGGGGAACGCTGGAAGAGGCGAGATTAGTCCTCGAGGGAGAAAAAAAAGGAGGGGGAGGGGTGAATTGGAGAGAGCAGCCAACAATAACGACATGTCCAGCACGATGAAAATGCATGATCGTTGCACTTATAACCTTTGCCCTTATATCGGCCTGACTACCTTGACCCACATCTGCTGTGTGGTGTGTGTGTGTACTATTCCGTATGAACATCTACATCCTGTCTAGTTGACAAACATCTACATCCTGTCTAGTTGACCAAACATCTTTCAAACGACATCAGTCTCCATGCACCATCTTTCAAATTGTCCCCCGTTGTCGATCGTTCTCTCCCCTCTCTACGTGTCACTATCTCCATCTTTCTCTCTTTCTTGTCTTGTGTTCACAAATTAATCATTGGTATCGCGCCTCTCTCTCTCTCTCACTCTCTCTCTCTCTCTCTCTCTCTCCCTCCCTCCTACTCTTTACAACATGTCAAATTATTGTTTTCCCTGTCCATGATAACCTTTGTATCTTTGCTGCTCTGATTGAGAGATTTTTTATAAATACCGTAAAACCTATACTTTTTAAAGTACTTTATTACGGTTACTTTAACTACCAATTTGAAATCTCTCTCTCTCTCTCTCCTCTCTCTCTCTCTCTCTCTCTCTGTCCTTTTTTTCCCCACTATTATTATCGCTGTTGTTTGCAAATGCCCACAATGAGCAGGTTTCCTCTATTATGCGCCTTGAAAAGGACGTTAAGTAGCGGGTTGTCGTAGCTTTCCTCCCATCCCGAGCGTGCTGATGAAGGTGGGCATGGGACCTCCAGGTGGTTGTATTATGCTTCTCTTCATCCGCGTGTCGCTCTCTACTACGGGGATCACATCGATCCTTCACCATGTTAGCCAGACTGCCATGAAAACAGTCCTTTTCCAGGGAGGACTGCGGAGAAGTCAAAGTGTGGGTCTTGGCCAGTATATTTTGCCTGACCCTGACTAACATGTCTGATCAGTGTATTGTGCCTGACCAGACTTTAGTCTTTCTTCCCTGGAACCGCTGTAGTGAAGTGTATAAAACATACATTAATCCACAAGCAGATCGCAATGTGTGAACAAAAATACTGAGATCATGCGATGATAAGTCAAGATTATGGGGTGAAAAAGTCAAGTTTATGAAGGAGATGGAGGAAAAGCCAAGAAGCGATAACAATGAAAGGTGGCCGTCAATAACACTCGCGCGACCGACCAGGTTGACCGTTGAACTTATAACCTTAGGCCTTAAATTGGCACGACCATTTTGACCTAGATCTGTCGTATGTTCTTAACAACTTAACCTCATTATACTGGTTTGGAAGGCTATACAGAGTCTGTATGCAACCAGTTTATTTTACTCCATGGATACTGAAAATACTGTGTGCATCCAATCTATTTTTAAATGCATTAACTGACTCTGCTTCCACTATATCCCGCGGCAGTGCATTCCAAGAATTCACCACTCTGACCAAAAAAAATATTTCCTAATATCTAATCTAGACATGTCTTTAAACAATTTGTAGCTGTGCCTTCTTGTTCTTGTAGCCGGTCGTACTTTGAAAAACTTGGTATAGTCTAATTTATCCTTTACATTTATTAATTAGTCATCATCATCATCCGTCCCGTAACCTTGAAGGTCGTTGAAGCCCCGTTATGGCAGTTTGTCGAACCAGTTCACACCATGCGTCTCGATTTTTCGCCAGGGTATTAACTTCAGCTATAGTTGTTGTTGCTTAGATGTTTGCCTCACTAGTTTCTACTGGCGGAGGCGCGCCATTTTCCACCCCAGACCGAAGTCCATTGGGCGATATCAGGACGCATAAACCAGTGCTTGGATGCATGTGTGCGTCTGTATGTACATATGCTAGGTTTGTGCGCCCTCAGAAGCTAGCCCAACCAAAGTGCAATGGAAGGGCCTCATCACGAGGGCGCGTGTGAAAGTTGTGCAGGAGTGTGACTGTAGGACAGAGTCAAATGAAACAGAGTGAGGTGAGAGAAGAGAGAAGGGGAAGAGTCGCCCCCGGGGTGAGCCTTGATCTTCTTCAGCTATAGACCTTCTCGTCCACTCTTTTATATTGTCCTCCCATTTCCTTTTTGGTCTCCCTCTCCTACACTTCCCAGGCACAGGGCCTTGCAGGACGGTCTTGGTCAGCCCCACCGACCGTGATATATGTCCATACCATGTCAATTTTCTTTTTTTTACTATAGTCAGTAGGTTTTTATGCTGGCCTAACTCCTTCCTAACAATTTCAAGAACACTCTCGTTTGTAACACGATCCAGATATGAAATGCCAAGAATTCTTCGCAAGCATCTCATTTCCATTGCGCAAATTTTACGTTCTAGGGCAGCCGTCAGAGTCCAAGACTCACACGCATAGAGGTTTACCGAGGTGACCATTGTATACATTAAAGTCAGCTTCGATTTAAGACTAATGTTATTGTCTTTCCAGATTATTCGCTGTCTGGTCAGGGCGACCATGGCCATCGCTGTTCTTGACTAGATCTCCACGCTAGACCCCTCCGCATTCATTTCTGCTCCCAGATATTTGAACAGCGTAACACTTTCCAGAGGTTCACCTTTGATCATAATCGGGTATAAAATACCATCTGAGACGTTGACCATGATCTTACCCTTCTCTGCACTGATTTCCATCCCAAATTTATGGGCAGCATTGTCCAGGTTTGCGACTAGCCCTGCAAGTTCAGGTTATGTGCCAGCCAAACCGGTGATAACTTAACTTAACTTAACGTTTTTATACTGGTTTAGAAGACGCATCAGAGTCTGTAGACAACCAGTCACATATGCATTACCCTGCTCTAAAAGCTATGCACACCCAATCTATTCTTAAATGCATTAACTGTCTCTGCCTCCACCACCTCGTGGGATAACCATTCACCCCTCTCTGACTGAATAAATATTTCATAATATCCAATCTGGATCTCTCTTTAGTTAATTTGTATCTGCGCCCTTTTGTTCTCGTTGGTGGTTGGATTTTGAAAAAAACTTGTTATAGTATAATTTTACCTGTCCTGTGATCATCTTATAAACCTGTATTAAGTCACCTCGAATTCTTCTCTTTTCCAGACACTGCAGGCAGGTTTTTCTGAGTCTTTCCTCGTAACTGTAATTCTGGAATCTCACTATCAGTTTTTTCCGCTCTTCTTTGTATAGTTTCCAGCGTGTTTATTTCTCCATGTTTTGTCGTCAGCAAACCGGAGTTGGTGAGTATGAGTAATCTATACAGTTGTATTAGGTCACCTCGAATTCTTCTTTGTTCGAGACGTTGAAGATCAGTTATTTTAGTCTTTTTTAAATTATATTTTGTGTCGACGTCTATATCCTGTATGGTTGACAAAACTTCTTTAACATGACACCCGCATTTACAATTTTTCAAATGTACACCATTGTCAATTTTTTTTCTCCCCTCTTTATTCTCTGTATCTCTGTCTCGTTTTTTCAAGCGAGATTTCCTCTTATTAACATATTTTTTTAACGATTTGTTTTTTCATATCCTAAAGAACCGTTATATACGTGTTAGTCTAATACAGTGCTGCTCAATCTTTTTACACTCGCGGATAGGTGAAAATAGGATAAAATTGTTCGCGCACAAGTGAAATGTGGAAAAATTGTTTGCGGACCGATAAAACGAGAAAAAAATTGTTCGCGGACCGATGAAGCAAGGAAAAATTGTTTGCGGACTGGTGAAACAAGGAAAAATTGTTCGAGGACCAGAAAAATAGGAAAATTTATTTGCGATCCGGTGAAGCGAGGATAAATTATTCGCGGACCGATGAAGCAAGGAAAAATTGTTTGCGGACTGGTGAAACAAGGAAAAATTGTTCGAGGACCAGAAAAATAGGAAAATTTATTTGCGATCCGGTGAAGCGAGGATAAATTATTCGCGGACCGATGAAGCAAGGAAAAATTGTTTGCGGACTGGTGAAACAAGGAAAAATTGTTCGAGGACCAGAAAAATTTGATAAAATATTCGTTGACCGGATGAAAAGAGGAACACATGTTTCCCAACCGCTGAGGCAAAAAATAACAAAGAATGCCATCATTTGTATTCGTATTTTGACACGGCTCACATCCCGAATGTGCTGGGTTCGCTCCCCATCATAGCACTGGTAGTTACGCCGGGGAAGTAAACCCTTAGAAAATGCAGGAGGAAGCAGACTCTTACATAAAATGCATGCCGAAGTCGTATGCACTAGGTCGATAGGCGCACAATAAAAATAGTGCAACGCACACCGCCTTGAAGAATTGGAAAAAAAAGAACGCAAATTTGTTTTTTGTTTTTTAAATTGCAGCATTACTGTAAGTGAGAGAGTGAAAGAGAGGGATAGAGAGAGGGAGAGTGAGAGAGAATATGAGAGAAAGTGAAAGAGAGAGACAGAGAGTATACTGGAGATTTATTGCTGCTGACCTTCGGTGTCTAGATGACAATTGAACTGAACTGAAGTGAACATTTTAAACAATTTTGGCGGTATATGTCAAACCTTTTATCAGTACCATTTCAATGTAATGCCGTATAACATCCAAATAGGAGGAGGGAGAAAAGAGTAGTAGGAAGAAGAGGAAGAGGAAAAAGGAAAAAGAAGAAGAAGAAATTCTAAAATTATAATATTGAAAGATGAAAGATCTTCTAAAGTTTGACCAAGAGGTTGGAGTCTGCCTCACAAAGTCAACCTACCAGTTTCAATTTCCGTCACACTCGGTTTGGCACACACGGCATGTCCCTAGTGTTTTAATAGCGTTACCAAGGGTGAACATTTTTTAAGCGTCCTCGCGAAGCTCTGGTGTTCATGCTTTGTTGTCGGCCCTTTCAGCAATGAAAGAGTCTAAGCACATTTTGGGGGCACCAAAGTGGAATGAAGTGGATTGTATCAGCCATTTTCCTTTTTTTTTCTTTATTAATGCTGACTTTCGAGCGATATTGCTTGCTATAAAGATATTTTAAGACAAAATAGGATGACAGTTCTAAAGAAATCAATTCACGGAAATAATTACTTCTTCCTCTTTATCGTTTCTTCTCAAACTCCCGAAACCAAGCCCTGAAAATGGCTTTGTAAGTAGAAGATATAGTCCGGAGAATGGAATACGTTGTGTCGTAGTTTATAGGTTCTGCGAAATTTGCACTTTTAGGTCACACTAAGGACTAAGGCAAATTGTTGGAGAAGATAGTGTCACCACAGACACGCGGCACCCTAAGTACAGTAGTATCTCAGACATCAAGGGATCAAGAATCAAGAGAGGGTCGTCATGGATGGCACAGGCTGAGACAACAATCGGACACGTCACTCCAGCTGAGACGAAGGTCCAAAGGGGAAGAATGGGTCAACACTGGGGATAGAATGATAGAGTACCAGAGAGTCATCATAACCTTAGGCAGGGAATGCAGAGAACGGAGCAACGGTAGAGCAGAGCATGAGATGAATCAGCTGATAACTGAGAACACGCAGAAGAGTGACGCTGTCATATACACAGACGGATCGGTGCTGCACAGTGGGACATCAGGCTGGGGCTTCTCAGCTAGAGTGAGAGGACAGGTCGTTGCTGAGTGCATTAGGGCATACATGTCAACAACCTCCAGTATGAGAATGGAGACGGAAGCAGTGACCTCAGCACTGAAATGGATATCTGAGACTTCTATAACAAGGACAGTCATCCTGACAGACGCGCAAGCCGTACTTCAGAAGGTACAGAAGGGATGGCTTAGGTACGAGTGGATAGCAGCTGTTGAGGTCTCAAACTTCCATGGGTTGAAATGTATCTACTGTCCTGCTCATGCCGGGATTCAGGACAATGACAGAGCTGACATCATGGCTTCACAAGCTCCCATCATGGGCACATTAGTGATGAAAAGAAGTGACACTTTGAAATCAATCAATGACCGCCTGTTAAATGAGGACACCGCAATGGATGAATCAGTAGTCCACAGACTGTTTATGAAGGAAATTGATTTACTGTTTGACAAAATATTTTAAGTTTGAGACTGGCATATTACCAGGTTTGTGAAAGAAATAGTTAGTTTTGTTTGAAATTATTATCTGTATGGCGATTAGAGAAACCATAGCCAGACAAGTTTGTGAAGGAAATTGATGCAATTAGTTGAGGGTTAACCTGTATGGCGATTAGAGAAGCCTGCAAAATACCACTGCCTGAACGAGGGAAATATATATCACTATTGGATACTAAACCACGACAAATGTGAAGACTGTTTCTGAGAATGCTGTCCGTCTGCACCTGAGCCATTCATCTCTCAGTGCCTGAGCCTAGCATACCTCCAGCGCTATCCTTCTGTCTGTCTGTTATTATCCCCCACCCCCTCCCCCACCACATGCCACCATTAATCACAGAGAAAAACTCCTCACTGTTATCCGTTTCTAGATTGTCAACAACCAAATCGATACAATCACACACTTTCTCAAGGCCCGCGTATTCCTACGATGTGGATATTGATCTCAGAACTATCTGTTATGAACAAGAGAGCCAACGAAGGTAGCAGCAGAGACATGGGGATATGCGCATTGTCAGATGGACTGAGAGTCGCAGTGAGACTGTCATTGGTATATAGGACAACAAAACAACACAAAAGCAATACGAGGATCCGACACAGACGAACAAGTCTGTCGAAGACTGATGTGTCGGACCGAAAGCTGTAAATATCGCAGTCAAGCAGTAAACTAGCGACACAACGCATTCCGTTCTCCGGACTACATTCTGCTACTTGCAAAGCCCTGTTTGAGGCTTGGTAGTGGTAGATTGAGAACGAATGCAGAAGAAGAAGAAGAAGAAGAAGAAGAAGAATAGGAAGAAGAAGAAGAAGAAGAGGAAGAAGAAGAAGTAGAAGAAGAAGAAGAAGAAGAAGAAGAAGAAGAAGTACTGTATATATCTTACATGGCTCAGTGTTGTTGTTATCCTATAGCTGCTGAACAAGCCTGCTCTTATAGATACAGGTCTTCTTCAGTCGTTTCACTGCTCCGTACAATGTGTTAGAAATTGTCAGCAGTGCTTGAAAGAATATTTTCCTTATGTCCACAAGCGCCTTGCACTCAATGAGTAGATGTCTGGACTGTTTCACCAGGGTGAGAGCAATGTCTGCACAAGAACAATTGCTGGGATTGATGCGATTCAAGTGGCTATTGACTCTTATGTGTCCTGTTTGGAACTGAAAGATGAGACTTTGATCTCTTCTATGTAGTTTATTTATGTCATCGTTACTTTTTGGATGTGACATTTCGCTAAGTACGCTGAAGAGGATATATATATATATCTTCTCTTCTTCTTTGTTCGCTCTCAATCTCCCTCTACCAAGCCCTGAAAAAAGTTTTGCAAGTAGCGGAATGTAGTCCAGAGAACGGAATGCGTTGTGTCGTGGTTTACAGCTTAACTACGATATTTTCAACTTTTGGTCCAACACATCCGACTTCAGCAAGGATTTATATATATATATATATATATTAGAATGGCATTGGGCTCCCAAGGGCAGGTTTGCACAGCAGCTATGGGATAACAACAACAACAACAACATTGGAAATGATTAAGATTTTTGTGTTGTACTTAATTGTTTTGCTTTCCAAAAGCCCCTCATTTCCTCACAAATGGAAAGAATTACAACAGCTAAAGGGCAGACCTCTTGGAAACGGTCAATAGACGGAAACACTTGGTACAGCCACGTATTGAGATAAAACGGTCTTGCAAATACGTTCATGTACCTAAGGCTGCTAGGCGAACGACGAAGATGTCATCCCAAATAAAAATGTGGGAGTACAAAATAAAAGAATCGACCAATCTCCGACCAGAGGAGGTACAGGAAGCGGCCACTGACATATAGGGGTGGCGTGGGGTTGTGATGATGTCTTCATGGGTACCCCCAGGATGACCTGACCTGACCATATGTTCCCAAATACAATGAAAACTATCGTATTTTGTATTCTTATTTTGATATATGTATCAGTTCCTACTGAACCCAGGCAGGCGTACATATAGAGCATTGCTTCCTGATCGGACAGTTCCTGCAGTCTGTCCTGTTTCAAATGTATTGGTGGGGATGGCGTGGGCTTGGGGTTAAGTGGCACGGCTCACAACCCTAAGGTGCTGGGTTCGATCCCCACAACAGCACACGGCCGTTACCCCGGGGAAGCAAACCCTTAGAAAATGCAGGAGGAAGCAGACACTTACATAAAATGAATGCTGAAATCGGATGCAAAATAAAAACCACAGTGCAACGCACACCGCCTTGGGGATTAGAGAAATAAGGAGAACGCACACCAACAAAAATGTGTATTGGTATGACCTTTCACTTGGACCAAACAAGGCCGAGAGAGAAAGATCATACTGTATGAGAAGTACACGGTCTCTGTTATCCAGACCGGGCTTTTGTGTTATAGAAACAATGTGCCGAATAGCAAACAGTCTTGACATCAGTGCACATCATGTAGAGAAGGTATCCTCTCTGCTCGGATTGTTCTTGCAAAGTGCATTCTTTGTCTCCTTAGACTGTAGTTCCTTTTCCCAAAGCACAATATGCCATCGTCTGACAACACTCAAAAGTTCCAGTACCTCCTACTTTGTCTATATTTCTAACAAGATACATGAATCTTCTTCTTCTTCTTCTCTTTCTTGTTCATCGTCATCGTCTCCGTCGTTTGTTCTCAAACTCCCGCTACCAAGCACTGAATGGAATGCTTTGTGTTGTAGTTTACAGCATGACTGCGATATTGCAACCTTTCCGTCCGACACATCCGTTTTCAACGTGGCTTTTTTTTTGGAACTAGGTTAGCCTTCATTCTTCGATCCGTTTTCCTTATCCAGTCTGCCCTGTTGCAGTAAGTTATCCAGGATCACCACAGTTGAGGTGTAGAAAAGTCTTTTCAGCTCTGGATCGCTGGCCCTGACGCAAACAGTCAGCTTTGGATGGCTGGCCCACTACAGCTCGTACGCTGATCAGCATCTTGGTCTATATATTACAGGAATGATTACACATCTTGTAGGAGTGTCTCCCAATACAATCTGATTGATTGCATTTGTTCTCATAATCGTAGTTTTTTTGCCTTTTTCTGCCGATTTTCAATCCCAATATCCGTCTGACATCTCATGAAATATATTGATTTTATTGTGCATCTGATCACGGTTAGGGAGCAGAAGATCCAAATCATCGGCAATAGGCCAGATGATTAAGTTATTACGTCATCAGTTCTGGAAAAACACGACCTTAACTAGACGAAACGTTCGATCTTCGAACGTTTATGATCTCGTTGCGTGTTTTAGGGGAGCTTGGCTTGGCTTCGTTCGATCTCGATCTCACACTAACAATCTCTGAAAAGGGCTTTGCAAGTAGCAGAGTGTAGTTCAGTAAACGGAATGCAGCGTGTCGTAGTTTACAGTTTGACTGCGATATTTGCATCTTTCAGTCCAACACATCCGATTTCAGCTGTTTTTTTCAGTGATCAATGTACCACAACGAATTACTGCGAGAAATGGAATCTAATGCTTTTGTGGTAGAGTGCGGTTGAACTACCACAACTGTCACGCTCCAGTCGAGCCAGCTGCAAATGGGTATCTGGCATAGTTAGTTAGTTTTCTTTCCATTTGTGCCGTTAAGCGGCGTGGGGAGTGTTCTGCGCCAAGTGCGCTGCGTCGGTCAATGTGATCCCGTGTCGCTGCATAATCACTCTAATGTCATCTATCCACCTCCCTCTTACCCAATAGCCAGATCTACCAGCGCTGTAAGCATCATATGACTGGGTAAAAGGCAGGGATGAAAGGAACTATCCACTCTACCCCATACTGCATCAAGATGCTGAGCAGCGCATGAGCTGCAGTGGTCAGCAACCCATAGCTGGATGCTAGCGTCAGAGCCAGCGAGCCAGAGCTGCCAAGACCCTTCTACACCTCTACACCGTGACCCTTGATAACAGGCTGCAGCAGGGCAGACTGGCTAAAGAAAAGGGATCGAAGAGGGAATACTAACCCGGTACTCAAAAAATGGTTCCTGAAGTCGGATGTGTTGGACCAAAAGGTGCAAATATCGCAGCCAAGCTGTAAACTACGACACAACGCATTCCGTTCTCTGGGCTACATTTTTCTACTTAAGCCCTTTCAGGGTTTGGTAGCGGGAGATTGAGAACTAACGAAGCCAAGCCAAGCCAAGCTACCTCATACAAACTGTGGCTGAGCATACTGAAGTCTGAACAACTTCACTCATCGACAGTAGTCTAACTCATCTCCATTTAGCATGTCATTTGCAGAGCGTCGCTCTCACAACAGCTGATCTGTAAGACTCTCGATCTCTAGCCAGAACGTTGCTCTCACAACAGCTGATCTGTAAGACTCTCGATCTCTAGCCAGAACGTTGCTCTCACAACAGCTGATCTGTAAGACTCTCGATCTCTAGCCAGAACGTTGCTCTCACAACAGCTGATCTGTAAGACTCTCGATCTCTAGCCAGAACGTTGCTCTCACAACAGCTGATCTGTAAGACTCTCTATCTCTAGACAGAACTCCCGCCTCTGTCGCTGTCATCTTCAGGCCCTCCGTGATGCCTTGTGTCCATCTTCTCCTTGGTCTGTCTCTGCCCCGCTGTCCAGGCCCGTACCCTGCAGTATTGTTCTCTCCTGTTTGCTATGGCCAAAAACATTTTAGCTGTCTTGGCAAGATATTGTTTACCAATAAATGTTTCTCGATATTTAGTTCTTTTACGATTTCTGCATTTTTCCTTTTTTGCTTTCCATGGTATTTTAAGCACTCTTTTGTAGCATTTTAGTTCTAAAGATGCAATTAATTTCTTAAGTGTTTGTGTGGTCGTCGACGTTTCACATCTGTACGTTGTCACCGAAAGCTGCAAGTTCGCAGGATTTTTATGTTTGTCATGTTATTAGAGTTCTGCATTGCCATATCCATTCTTTGTCTGACTTCCTTCAGGCAATCTCCATTGTTGTTTATAATTGTGTCGATGTACTCAAAACTTGTGCCTTTCTCAATGACCTGATTAAATACTATAGGGAAAACAAAAGAAGACGAAAAACAAAAGAAAACTAATAGTAAGTAGAAACAAAGTCATACGACGTAGACAGACAGAGGAGCGGATGGATTGGACATCTAACCTTCCTATCACAGAAGGCTATAATACTAGACAGCTGAATTCCATAAGAAGATGCAGTTGTGAAGTCAAAAAATGATTTGCTATGTTCTAATATTGGGCGAGAACATTATTAGAATGATAGATAAGGAAAGGGACGTAGGGGTTATAATAGATCATACATCTGCTCACAACCCAAATGTGCAGGGTTCGCTCCCCATCACAGCACCGGCCGTTACCCAGGGGAAGCAAATCCGTAGAAAATGTAGGAGGAAGCAGACCCTTACATAAAATGTATGCCGAAGTTGGATCCACTGGGCCGACAGGTGCAAAATAAAAAACATAGCGCAACGCACACCACATTGGGGAATAGAGAAATAAGGCGAACGCATGGGGAAAAAAACGTGAAAAAACTGACTGCATTAACTCTAACAAAGGCAGCAGTCAACGCAATACTTTGCACACTTACGCACAGTTTTTCCTAGAAGGACCCTGGCTGTTTCCACATGCCATACCTTTCACTAGTGTATGATAGGCAAAGCTGCACAGATGATCAGCTGAGGTGCTGTTATGCAGGAGGTGCGCGACCTGTTTTGAGTAACTCACATAAAAACTGAAAGAGCACTACTGAAGCATACCTGAACAATAACGACCACAGAGAATGCACACGAAAGGTGATTAGACATCCACATGCAGTATAATGACATTAGTTCATAGTTTGAGCTGTGACAATGGTTAGTTAACTAGTTTAATTTCCCCTTATGCCGTTGTTCGGAGTAGGGAGTTTAAGTCGTCTGCCATGCGCTAATTCTGC
Organism: Ariolimax columbianus; assembly: GCA_036924085.1. Classification (NCBI taxonomy): domain Eukaryota; kingdom Metazoa; phylum Mollusca; class Gastropoda; order Stylommatophora; family Arionidae; genus Ariolimax; species Ariolimax columbianus. Next base: position 29,367,072 of record JAVGWX010000008.1, read on the forward strand.
TGCATCGATCTCTGAGTCTGTGTGGCTGCAAAATATAAATTCATCTATCCACCTGTCTCACCGTCACCCTCTTGCCCTGTAGCCAGATCTACGGGTGTTCAAGCCATCAGTGGAAGTTCTCAAGAGACGACCGAACAAGCGTATTTTTTAGCCTGAAAATGAACTCCCCACATTATGCAGTACCGACTATACTTCGAATGTTTTCGTTTGGTAGTCTGTCTTTCCTGGTAACAGCAATGACCACCCTCAAGCTCTCACACGCTTTGGACAGAGACCATGATTGGCACGGGTATCACAGTCGACATAAATTTACTGTTTATCAGGTTTGTACTTTATTGCGAAATATTACTGGAGTGTGTAGACAGTGGCGACAGTTGTTTATATTGTAAAGCTTGTTATTGTCCCATTTCAAAAAGTACTAAGAAATACATCTTCATGTGGTTCAATCTTTGGTTTATAATTTAATATCGAAATGAACGGTTGTAATCCTTTTTCCACAACAAATGTCATGTCTGAATTATGGATAACCGAATTCGCCACAGCAGTTCTTCTTCTTCCTCGTTAATCGTTCTAAACCCTCCCCCTGCCCCCCCCCCCCCCATTCCTCGAAGCCCTGACCATTCTCAATCTCCCGCTACCAAGCCCTGAACGTTCGCAAACTCCAGGCACCAAGTCCTGAACGTTCTCAAACTCCCGCTTCCAAGCCCTGAACGTTTTGAAACTCCCGCTACCAAGTCCTGAACGTTCTCAAACTCCCGCTACCAAGCCCTGAACGTTCTCAAACTCCCGCTACCAAGCCCTGACCGTTCTCAAACTCCCGCTACCAAGCGATGAAAAGGATTTGCGAATAGCAGGATGTTGTCCGTAGAACGGAATGCGTTGTGTCACTAGTTTACAGCTTGATTGCGATATTTGCACTTTTCGATCCGACACATCCGAATTCCGCAGACATTTTTGGGTACCTAGTTAGCCTTCCCTTTTCAATCCCTACTCCTTAGCCTTACCCAGTCTGCCATGTTGCATCCTGGTATCCAGGATCATCACGTGGAGGTGTAGAAGGGTCTTGGCAGCCCTGGGTCGCTGACCGCTACACCTCATGAAGTGCTCAACATACCCGATCCCCGATACAGCAATAACCAACAGAGCAAGGGGGTGGAAGGGGGGGGGAGGGGAGAAAGTGGGAATGGAAAGGACACACTCTCAGAAATAAACCAGACAGTATAACCAGAAATGCACTAGATTTGAATCCACATAGAAAAAGATGGGTGGGAATATCAGGAGACATCTGGCGAAGATAAGTCGAGGAGGAAGTTAGCTCAATTGAGGTATCACGGGTGGAACTCAAGAAGACTGCACATGAAAGGAGCAGATATAGATCATCTGGTGCGGCCTTATGTTCCGAGGGAAACCAAGCGAATTAATGATGATGATGATGATCTTTAGGTTGCATCGATCCATGATGAAAGGGGGGATAACCAAATTCGGTGGTGTTCCATAATGCCTTCCCCTTGTAGTCTTTAGTAATCCAGTAATTTATCTGCAAGGCGGTAAGAGGTTTGAGTTCAGAGTTTTCCTTCTCCTAAATGAGTTGCTTTCCACGCTCACGACTTTCATCTACCCCGTGGGGACGGCGGGGGCTAGTGGTTAAGTGGCACGGATCACAACTCGAAGGTGCTGGATTCGATCCCCATCATAGCACCCTGACCCTTAGACCCTTACATAAAATGAATGCTGAAGTCTGATGCACTGTGCTGACAGGCGCAAAATAAAAACCACAGTGCAACGCACACCGCCTTAGGGATTAGAGAAATAAGGCGAAAGACAAAAACAAAACTAACCCAAAAAAATCTACCTCGTTTTCCTTTGGTTTCCTCCTGAATTTGATGCGATAGTATCTCTTAAGCAGTAAATTGATCCTCTGTAAGATCTTTAATGCTTCATCGGAAGCAACGGAAATGTGGTTTTACAGAAGGACACTGCGAATCACATGGACTGAAAGGAAGACTGATGATACAGTACTCGAGGAGGCACAAACACAGACAACTCATTGCAAGGATCAGAACAAGACAGTCATAATTTGTTTGGTCATGTTATGAGAATAGGCGGTTTGGAGCGCGTTGTCACAACGGGAAAGATAGCAGAAAAGAGAGACAGAGGAAGACAGAGATAGAATATGCTGGACATCCTGAGAGAATGGCACCGGCAACAATCAGCAACTGAGATGGTAAATGACACACGCGGATGGAAGTCCATGATCACTAACGCTAACCAACAAGGCACCTTCTTTTTCATCTTCCGCTTTCATTCTCAATCTCCCGCTACCAAACAGCGAACAGGGCTTTGCAAGTAGCAGGATGTAGTCCGGAGAACATATTGCGCTGTGTCGCTAGTTTACAGCTTGATTGTGATATTTGCCCCCTTCGGTTTGACACATCCATCTTTGGCAGAGAAGCAAGGTACCTGATGATAACTTAACTTAACGTCTTTATACTGGTTTAGAAGACTGCAGAGTCTGTATCCAATTAGTTTCATTTACATCACTTTGCTCTAAAAGCTATGCGCATCCAATATATTCTTAATTGCATTAACTGTCCCTGCCCCTACTGCCTACCGTGGCAATGCATTCCAAGCATTCACCCCTCTCTGACTAAAAAATATTTCCTAATATCTAATCTGGACCTCGCTTTAGTTAATTTGTAGCTATGCCCTCTTGTTCTTGTTGGTGACTATTTGAAAAAAAAAGCTTGTTATACTCTAATTTATCCATTCTTCTGATCATCTTATAAACCTGTATTAATTCACCACGAATTCTTCTCTCTTCTAGGCACTGTAGGCCGGTTTTTCTGAGTATTTCCTCATAACTGTAATTTTGAAATCCCACTATCAGCTTTGTCGCTCTCTTTTGAATTCTTTCCAGTATGTTTATATCCCCTCTATGATAAGGATTCCACACCTGTACACAGTACTCCACTATAGGTCTAACAAATGCTTTATACAGTTTGACTATCCCTTCCTTGCTCATATGTTTAATATTTCTTTTCATCATACCTAACATTGCATTTGCCTTTTTCACTGCTACCTGAACTTGCTCATGATGATCTTGAACCCGTGCAACCTATCACTAGACGCCATTGTGGGTCTGCAAACTCCAGGGAGAGAATCGCTCGTGTACACTACTGAAAAACAAACGCTGCCGTTAATGGGTTGTCGTGGCTTAATGTTTTATCGGATTTTAGATGTGTGTATTAAGACACATAGTTTCCATGGCAACATGAGCCCTATTTTCATCTGTTTTTAGTAAAAATCCTACGCATTACAAAAAAAATCCAGACCTGAATTTGAGCATAGGAAAATAAAAAACATGCATCTTAGAGTTTTAAAATTGTGCATCGGAATCCCTACGGCTTTAAAAAAGGTCAAGTCACCAAAGACTGTATCATATTGAGACGGCAGTACGCATGAGTTTCTACCGTCCATCCTTTGTTTAGCAAGACGATCCATCCTGGAATAGAATAAGCAAAAATAATTTGGAGTGCAAACATTTGATCTGCGGGCATGTGTTTCTTTCATGAACTATTAGATAGTCCAATCAGTTGCTTTGGTTGGAACCCTTTTTAGAGCTGATTCTTTGAAACCCCGCAGACGAGTTTAGGTTTTGATTGTCAGTAATTGTGATGACGTATGTTCTCTGAAATAACTTGACTGTCTGTGGTTAAAAAAGGCGTGCGTTCGCTAAAAAAAAGCGCTCATTCACAAATAAAAACAAAAAACGTTTTGGCACCACACTAGCAGAAACGTACATTTGTTAACAAAAGCGTGTAATCACTAAGTGGAGCGTGCATTCACTAACAGAATCATGCATTCACTAACAAAAGCGTACATTCACTAACATAAGCATACATTCACTAACAGAAGCGTACATTCACTAACGGAAGTATACATGCACCAACAGAAGCGTACATTCACTAACAGAAGCGTACATTCACTAAGCAAAACATGCATTCACTAAGCGGAGCGTGTATTCACTAACAGAAACATACATTCACTAACAGACGCGTACATTCACAAACAGAAGCATACAACCACTTACAAAAGCGTACATTCACTAAGCGGAGCGTGCATTCACTAACATAAGCTTACATTCACTAACAGAAGCGTACATTCACTAACAGAAGCATACATTCACTAACAAAAGCGTACATTCACAAACAGAAGCATACATTCACTTCCAAAAGCGTACATTCACTATCAGAAGCTGAGCCTGAAGCAAGCAGCCATCTATGAGTGGATAACTGCTGTCGTCTCACTCACTGCTCTATTAGATAATATAGCTTTATAATATTCCCCAAACTTCTCGAAGACGTCATACAAGCTGATAATCGCTGCTGTTGATTGACTGCTTAACGCCACACAAGCTAATAATAGTTCACTTTGCAGTTTCGAGCCTAATGTGCACGGATACCTGTCGTTTTTCGAAGAGTTCTTTGAGGGCATGTGAAGTCAGATTACGTCTTCTGCTTCTTTGTCCATCATCAGATCAAGGTCCCGGTTTCTCTTACAAAGGACACCGTTGTTTATAAGGCGGTTTTATCTCCATACAGCTTTAGTTGCGTATCTGTCTCACGAGGCCAGTATTGTTATCTCTTTTCATGCATGGGCATGCAGCTTTGCAGGATGTATTCCACGGTCATGATATGCTCCCCACATGGACACCTGTCATCTGCCCTAATCCTCATTTTGTTGTAAAGATGACCATTGAGTCTATTATGCCTAGTTCTCAGTCTGAAGATGATGACTTGCTCTTCTCTAGTTAAGTTTAAGAAGCTGTCTTCTTTTCGAAAGTCAGGGTGTTGATCAGCCCATTTTACCCTGAAGTTGGCTTTAATTATTGTCTTGGCCTCAATATATGTGATGCTCAGGTCTGTTTGTGGGGATTCTCCTCCACACTTTGCTAGTTTGTCTACAGGTTCATTGCCTTCAATATTGCAGTGGGATGAGATCCACTGTATGACCAACTTTTTAGGTTTTACATTGAGATTTGTGTCTGTATTTGGAAAATTTGCCTGGCGCTTACAATAGCAAAACGGCATGGCAACGGTCAATTTTAAAAGGTTTCACGATCTGCAAAAAGTTGAGAATCACTGTTCTCAGCAACATGTCTGCCCTATGAGTACTTCATTGCTTCTTTTTCTGGTAGTGCTGCTAACCATATTGTTATACTTTCTTGATGTCTCCCAAATGTCTTCAAGGGTTATTTTATTTTTGTCCTTATTAAAAAGTTTAGAAAACCAATATTATCCTAACAGGTTTTGTTAGAGAAGTTTGATGAAATGGACTGAACTCTTGAGCAGTTACAGATGCCAAAATCATATGATGAAACAAGGTTCCATTGTTCTATCGCCCATGCCCGTCATCTCTTGTGACCAGTGTTTCTCAAACTTTTAGTTCTTGCGGAGCACTAGAAATAATATGCATGTCTCAGTGAACCACTATATACACATTATTATAAATCATTATTAATATCTTTCTTGATCTTTTATAAACTTCATTTATTTTTTATGATAGCTGCTTTACGCAAAAAATAACTGACGTTTTTCTCAAGTTTATTGACAATACACACCACATTAAAAAAATAAAATAATAAAATCAAACTGCATGTTCAGGAAACCTCAAATTAACCACACACACACACACACACACACACACACACACACACACGCACGCACGCACGCACACACACACACGCACACACACGCACGCACGCACACACACACACACGCACAAACCCACACACACACACACACACATACACACACACACGCACGCAGGCACGCACACACACACACACAATAATCATAAATAACCAATCTCATATATACAACATATAAACAGAACAGAAAACAGATAATAACTACTACACTAACTGGATCGATTTTTGACCATGTTAAAAAGACATCAGATAAACCAAGATCAAATGTCATATCAATAATTATATGTGTCAAGGAAATGTTATTTTTAAAGCCAAATCAGATAATAAAATTACTTTTCTAACATGTAACTCGTGCTTGTCTTTTGGTCTACAAAAACTTAACTCTGGGTCGATGACCCTTCTCAGCGATATACCAGATTGAAGACTTTATTATAATATGCAAGAATGTTCCTAGAACATGTCGTACGTGTACAATAAAATTGTGAATATAAAATTAAACACGCATATGACTCAAAAATACATTTACATATCATTAGTTTGTTCATCACTATTTCTCTCGGAACGCCTAGCTATTTCTTGCGTAACCCTTAGCCATTTTTTGCGTAACCTGTAGCCATTACTTGCGTAACCAATAGCCATTTCTTGCGTGACCTCTAGCCATTTCTTGCGTAACCCATAGTCATTTCTTGCGTAACCCATAGTCATTTCTTGGGTAATCCGTAGCCATTTCTTGGGTAATCCGTAGCCGTTTCTTGAGTAATCCGTAGCCATTTCTTGCGTGACCTCTAGCCATTTCTTGCGTGACCTTTAGCCATTTCTTGCGTGACCTCTAGCCATTTCTTGCAGAAATTTAGGGTTCATAGAAACCGCGGTTGACAAATGCTGCTTTTGATGGGGAAAGCTTTTGGTATATGAAGGCGAGGACTATGACTCATTGTGCAATCAGTTAGTCTCTGTTTCCCTTTGGTGAGTCACGCAATATTTAACCCTAGAGAGAGCGAGAGAAAGAGAGAGAGAGAGAGAGAGAGAGACAGAAAGACAAAGACAAAGAGTACTTAGGCTGTAAAACGTATGACTTGAATATCAACACATCAAAAACAGAGACAATGAATATAGCTAGTAACTATAACTTAATATTCATGTGAATGAAACATCAATAAAGCAGGGACACGAATTTAGGTATTTGGGAACTGTTTTTACTGAGGATGACAGACTCGATAGAGACAGAGACGAGAGTGTATACGCTGTCACCTACCAACTATCTCCACTCCTAAAACATCCCAAGATTTTCTTCCAATGAAAAAAGCAGATGATAAATAGTATCTTGATCCGAACTCGTGCTACCAGTGCCCGACATGGGTATTGAATAAGGCTCATGAACGAAAGTTAGCTACCTGTGAAATGCAGAGCCTGCGAAAGGTCACTAACAGCACCAGAAGAGACCGAATTACAAATACGAATATTCGAGAGATGGTTTGGACCAATTCCATATCTACAGTACACCGAGCAACTGAGAATGAATTGGTTTGGCCACATTGTGAGAATGCAACCAGACCACATTGCTCACGCAACCTTCTACAGGAGAACATCAGGAAGAAGGGCTAGAGGGAGACCGAGGAAAGGGTGGATAGACAGCTTAAACAAGACCAGCCGTACAGTTGGGGAAAAATATTACTCAGGCACTGAGAGAGACGAAAGACAAATACATTCAACAACGCTAGGCTAAAAAAGTGAGACGACATCAAACAAAGAAGAAGAAGAATGAAGAAGAAGAAAACTATGATCATTGTGCGATCAGTTAGTCGCTGTTTTCCTCTGGTGAGTCAAACTAAATTCAACCATTGAGAGAGTCTCTTTCACTATAATAATACAAATAGTAACAATAATAATAGTTGTCCATCGCAAGAGAAGATTGCTACATAGTCAGACTTGTACTACCAGGTGTGACTGTGAAGTTCAATCTTGGCACAGCAGACTCTGTCAAACTTGAGGCACACTTTTAAGGAGTGGACTGACGGGTCGTCGTTTGTTCTGTTCTTTCGAGCAGCTTGTTTTTTCTCTGAGCCCCAGCGATGCTATTGGCGATATGAACACCTTGCTAGACGTCATTGCGCCAGGCGGAGTAGTTCTGTGCAATTATCTCAAAGGAAGTGACATCGTTGTTGAAGATCCAGAGAAGCACTTTAAGGAGTCGCTGTAGCGAATCTTCTGTCCCCTAAACGAGCAACAGCCTGTTCTAAGCTCATCAATCAGAAGCTTCTTCTGGCTGCTCTCATTGAATTCAGCGTGTCTCATCCATCTTATTTGGACTTTTTGGTTAAACGCATGGGTGCTCATTTTGTTTGTCATGTTGAGGGTTTCCGTGTTAAATACTTTGTCCTGTTTAGGGTTTCCGTGTTAAATACTTTGTCCTGTTGATGGTTTCCGTGTAAAATACTTTGTCCTGTTGAGGGTTTCCGTGTTAAATACTTTGTCCTGTTGAGGGTTTCCGTGTTAAATACTTTGTCCTGTTGAGGGTTTCCGTGTTAAATACTTTGTCCTGTTGAGGGTTTCCGTGTTAAATACTTTGTCCTGTTGATGGTTTCCGTGTTAAATACTTTGTCCTGTTGAGGGTTTCCGTGTTAAATACTTTGTCCTGTTGAGGGTTTCCGTGTTAAATACTTTGTCCTGTTGAGGGTTTCCGAGTTAAATACTTTGTCCTGTTGAGGGTTTCCGTGTTAAATACTTTGTCCTGTTGAGGGTTTCCGTGTTAAATACTTTGTCCTGTTGAGGGTTTCTGAGTTAAATACTTTGTCCTGTTGAGGGTTTCCGTGTTAAATACTTTGTCCTGTTGAGGGTTTCCGTGTTAAATACTTTGTCCTGTTGAGGGTTTCCGTGTTAAATACTTTGTCATCTTAAGGGTTTCCGTGTTAAATACTTTGTCCTGTTGAGGGTTTCCGTGTTAAATACTTTGTCCTGTTGAGGGTTTCTAAGTTAAATACTTTGTCCTGTTGAGGGTTTCCGTGTTAAATACTTTGTCCTGTTGAGGGTTTCTAAGTTAAATACTTTGTCCTGTTGAGGCTTTCCGAGTTAAATACTTTGTCATCTTAAGGGTTTCCGAGATAAATACTTTGTCATGTTGAGGGTTTCCGAGTTAAATACTTTGTCATGTTGAGGGTTTCTGAGTTAAATACTTTGTCATCTTAAGGGTTTCCGAGTTAAATACTTTGTACTGTTGAGGCTTTCCGAGTTAAATACTTTGTCCTGTTGAGGGTTTCCGAGTTAAATACTTTGTACTGTTGAGGGTTTCCGTGTTAAATACTTTGTCCTGTTGAGGGTTTCCGTGTTAAATACTTTGTCCTGTTGAGGGTTTCTGAGTTAAATACTTTGTCCTGTTGAGGGTTTCCGTGTTAAATACTTTGTCCTGTTGATAGTTTCCGTGTTAAATACTTTGTCCTGTTGAGGGTTTCCGTGTTAAATACTTTGTCATCTTAAGGGTTTCCGTGTTAAATACTTTGTCCTGTTGAGGGTTTCCGTGTTAAATACTTTGTCCTGTTGAGGGTTTCTAAGTTAAATACTTTGTCCTGTTGAGGGTTTCCGTGTTAAATACTTTGTCCTGTTGAGGGTTTCTAAGTTAAATACTTTGTCCTGTTGAGGCTTTCCGAGTTAAATACTTTGTCATCTTAAGGGTTTCCGAGTTAAATACTTTGTCCTGTTGAGGGTTTCCGAGTTAAATACTTTGTCATGTTGAGGGTTTCTGAGTTAAATACTTTGTCATCTTAAGGGTTTCCGAGTTAAATACTTTGTACTGTTGAGGGTTTCTGAGTTTAATACTTTGTCCTGTTGAGGGTTTCCGTGTTAAATACTTTGTCATCTTAAGGGTTTCCGTGTTAAATACTTTGTCCTGTTGAGGGTTTCCGTGTTAAATACTTTGTCCTGTTGAGGGTTTCTAAGTTAAATACTTTGTCCTGTTGAGGGTTTCCGTGTTAAATACTTTGTCCTGTTGAGGGTTTCTAAGTTAAATACTTTGTCCTGTTGAGGCTTTCCGAGTTAAATACTTTGTCATTTTAAGGGTTTCCGAGTTAAATACTTTGTCATGTTGAGGGTTTCCGAGTTAAATACTTTGTCATGTTGAGGGTTTCTGAGTTAAATACTTTGTCATCTTAAGGGTTTCCGAGTTAAATACTTTGTACTGTTGAGGCTTTCCGAGTTAAATACTTTGTCATCTTAAGGGTTTCCGAGTTAAATACTTTGTACTGTTGAGGGTTTCTGAGTTAAATACTTTGTCCTGCCATCTAATCATGAGCAGCATATAGAGACATCTCATGTGAAAACACTTTAGCTGTCTGGCATGTATGCTATAAACTGTCCATGTTTTGCTCACATACAAAAGAGGTATAAGCAATGCAGTTTAATACGCTTTTATTTTGGTAGCAACACTGAGTCCCTGTCAATTTAAAACATTTGCTTGTAGTCTTTCAAGAGCAAAATTATGCCCGCCGCTGAAAACTTCTTTCTGGTACACTACCTATCTTGTTCCGAGCAATGACTAGCAAAAAAGCGATCCAAGATTATGGATTCCTTAACCTTGATTGAGGACTGCATGCGTCACGGATTGAATAGCTCCACATGCGCCTTGTACCTAATATGCATGTCGGTTGTACGCATTATATCTTACAAGGAACGTTTTAAGATGAAATGTCAGCAATATGAGAAAACAGAAGCTTATCTTTCAACACACGATCATCTATTTTCAAATTTACTGTTTTTAGTTAATCTGTGATAGAACCAGCTGTTGACCTTAATGTCATGCCCGTATTACGTGTAGAAACGTATGTCCAAAATGGCCGACAGGTGAACATGAAGTTAGTCCCTGCTTCCCTTTGCTGAGTCACGCAATATTCAACCATAGAAAGAGAGAAAGAGAGAGAGAGAGAGAGAGAGAGAGAGAGAGAGAGAGATACAGACAGAGACAATGAGTACTTAAACTGTAAAACGCACGAAAATCAATACTTCAAAAGCAGAAACAATGAATATAGGTATAAAGCACACCACACTTGATATTAATGTGAATGAAACATGAATAAAGCAGGGACACGAATTCGCAATGTGTCAGTAACTTGGGGAGTGTAAAGTCTGGCCAACTTCAGGGTAAAATGAGCTGATCAACACCCCGACTTCCGAAAAGAAGACAGCTACTTTAACTTAACTAGAGAAAATTAAGTCATCATCTTCAGACTGAAAGAAACACACCAGCGGCAATTGGTGGGCACTAATGCGTTAAGGTAGTGTCAAGTATGGCAATACAATCACACGTGCTCAGAAGATACTAAGGTCACATGTTATGCTAATGAGCCCAAAGGAAACTATTGGTTTGCAGCAAACAAAAATTCGGATACTTTCTGATCAGACCTCGCATCTATAGAACAACGTCTCCCAACAGTTCACTGTTGTTATGCGATATTACCCTTCAAATCTTGACTTGTTTTTCAGTCAACGTGAGTTCTTTGACCCTAACAAGAACAGCTGTTTTCCTTCTCGGGGTTTCTTCTTCTTCTTCTGCGTACACAGTCAGACAGTAACCATTATTTTTTCGAAAAAAGCGGCGGTCATCCTGAGGCTCTCGCTACTGCCATAGAGCTTGTCTTGCAGTTCCACTGGTAATGGCCACATCTGCTCTCTCTGATCCTCGTATGTCCGGCAGTTCTGCAGCAGATGTTCAGTGGTCATTTTACCAGTACCGCACGGGCATTCGTCGGTACTCCCTATCTTCAATTTGTTGAATAGGTGGTACCTCAGTCTGTTGTGGCCAGTGCGAAGTCTGAAGACAACGACCTGCTCTCTTCGGTTCAACTGGTAATAGGCATCGTTTTTGGTGTAACCAGTATGTTCGGTTTCCCATTTGGTCATGTATCTGGCTTTGATAAGCCGTTTTGACTCTTCGTACGTCATACTGGTATCTGTTTGTGGTAGTCTTGCACCTTCTTTTGCCAGTCTGTCTGCCTCCTCGTTGCCTTGGATGTTGCAGTGTGCCGGGACCCACTGTACCACTACCCTTTTTGGTGCGGACTGCTGGCACAGTTTGCAGAGTGCTGCTCTTAAGTCATTAAGCTCAGTGTTTTTCTGGCTTTTTAGCGCTGTGACTACGGCGAGAGCATCTGTCAGCAGGACTATATGGCTCTCATTTTCACTGTGTGTCACCATTTCTTCCACTGCCGCCCTCAGTGCCTCTGTCTCCGCTCTGAAATTGCTTGTGTACTTACCAGTAGCGAATGACAGTGTTATTTTTCTGCCATTTGGTAGGTTCAGGAATGCTCCTGCCCTTCCGTTCTGTGTAGTGTTTGTTACAGAACCGTCGGTGTATGCATGGGTCCAGTCCATGCTTGGGTAGCTTTTCGTTATGAAGCTTAGGGTAGTGTCTCTCCTTTCTTTTTCAGTCTGGCAGTTTTTGTTTGCAATACCTGGTATATTTTCTACCACCTCTGGAAATATATCCTGCCTCCAAGTAGGTTTGCGTACAGTAGTGATGGGTTTTGGTGTTGTTAGTGCGTTTATGGGATCTTCGTGCATCTTTGCTTTGGCTATTTCTGCAAAGTTTCTCCGCTTTAGTTTCCCATTTCCCAAATTGTTTAGTCTTTGGTACATTGGGTGGTCCGTCAGTCTTCGGAGTTTCTCTGACTGCAGCTGGGCTCTGCAGTCTCTTCTATCGGTCATGGATTGTAGTTTTGAAATCTTTTCAAGTTCTACAATTGGCGTTGACTTCATGCCACCTGTTATAATTCTCATGGCTTGGTTTTGAAGTTTGTTAACTTTATCGAAGTTCGCCTTCGCTGCTGTTGTCCATGCCGCAATGCCATACTCGAGAACTGGTCTCACTCTTCCAGTGTACAGTTTCTTTAGTATGCCTTCGTCTGCTCCCCAGCTTGTGCCAGCAAGTTTCCTCATGATTGCCATTCTTTCTCTGGCTTTCATTCGGTTTCTCTCAATCTGACTTTTCCATGTCATGCGCCGATCAAATGTGACTCCCAGATAGGTTGGGTTGTCGTTTGGCTGCAGGATTTTGCCATTTAGACTTAATTTGGTACTTTGGGGTTTTAATGAAAGCGAGAATATTGTGCACGTGGTTTTCTCCTCGTTTATTTTGACCAGCCATGAGTTCGCCCACTCTTCCAGCGATGTTAGGGCCGTCTGCATCCGATTTCTTGCTATGGTGAGATTCTTTTCAGAGGTCCACATAGCCAGATCGTCTGCAAACATTGAGCTATGGACTCTTCTTGGTATATTCTCTGTAATATCGTTTATATATACCAGGAAGAGTGTGGGTGACAGTACTCCCCCTTGGGGTACTCCCTGCTCGAGTGTCACCTTTTTGCTCATCTGCCCTTGTACTTGGACTCTGGTCGTTCTTTGTTTGAGGTAGTGGTTGATCCACTTGTACATTTTCCCACAAACATCACTTCTTCTTAGCTTGACTCTAAGTCCATCTTTCCAGACTTTGTCAAATGCCTTTTCCAGATCCACCCAAACAGCTACTGTGTGTTTCTGTGCCTGGTAGGCATCTTCTATCTCCTGGGCTATGAGGATGACCTGGTCCTCAGTGGATCTGTGCTGTCTAAAGCCGGCTTGCTGTGGAATTAGTATTCGTTTTTCTTCCAGATGCCACATCAGTCTGGTGTTTATCATCCGTTCCATCAGCTTGCCGACACAGCTCAGTAGGCTGATGGGCCTGTATCCATTTGGATCTGTTTTATCCTTTCCTGTTTTTGGTACTGGTACCAGTATTGCATCTTTCCATGCCTGGGGTACAATACCCCTTTTCCAGCTTTGGTTCAGGACTGACAGTAGTTTCCTCTTCGCTGTTTGGCCCAGCCCCATCAGCATTTCGTTTGTTATCCCATCTTTTCCGGGGGATTTCCTTTTCTTTAGTGTTCTCGTAGCCTCTTCCATTTCGCACATTGTAAGTTTGGCCATCATGTGCTCTTCGGGAGCCGTATTTATGTTTTCGTGTCCCTTTAGCTCTTCGCTAATGTCTGTATGCTTTTCTGCAGGGACCTCGATGTGGTTTGCTCTGGCATAGTGATCGACAAAGGCGTTTGCGGCTTTCTTACCTGTGATCAAGTTCTCGCCCTGCTTGATAGTAATTTGTTTATTTGACGGGGTTTCGTCGTTCATGGCTCTGCTTCTCGGGGTTTGAAAGTCCATAGTTTTCTATGTAACTCTTATCGATTTGACATTACCAACCGTCAGCTATAATTATTTTGTCAATATCGTCCCCAGCTTCTTCATCCAAGATAATGAAATACATTTTGCTCTCAACTATCTTATGCTGCTTTTTCACATTAAAAAACCACAGAAAGGGATTACCCCGTGTTTTCCCCCTGTCTGTTATTTGTGGGGCACATTCAAAGTAAATACACAAGAATACGGTAGTCGTTTTATTTGTTTAATGTACAAAACGCAAAGCAATTGTAAGCCTAAATGCAGAAATGTTTTTTTATCAGTTACCCATCGTCATCAGTTACCTTGCCGGTTCTCGTTGGCGATCATGAACCTCCACCCGCTTCTGTTATGTGTGTCGTTTACCAACTCGATTGTTGGTTGTCGCCCGTGTCATAGTCAGTCTATCCAACATCTGTAATCTCGAACTTCGGGATCAAGACTCTGAGCAGCGCAGGAGCTGCAGCCGTCAGCGATCTCATAGCTGACTGCTAGCGTCAGGACCTGCGAACCAGAGCTGCCAAGACACTTCTACACCTCCCCGCGGTGATCCTGGATAACATAATGCAACAGAGCAGACTGGCTTAGAAGCAGCGATGGAAGAGGAAAGGCAAACCGGTACTCAAAAATGCCTGCTGAAGTCGGATATGTTGGTCCGAAAGGTCGCAACTGTCGTAAGCATGCTGTACACTACGACACAACTCAATTCGTTCTCTGGACTACATCGTGCTACCTGGTAATCCATGTTCAGGACTTGATAGCAGGAGATTGAGAACGAACGCAGAAGAAGGAGAAGACTATTAAGAAAAGGGTCATTCTAACAGACTCCATGAGTGTACTCCAAGCCGTCTCAAGCCCCAAACAAGATGGACTCTCAAACGATACAAAATATAACATCGTATTGCTGTCCAAAAAAACAAACTCAGATCTAGTCCTGCGGTGGATGTCGACCCACTGGGATTCTTGAACAGTAGAAGATTGCAACAGCCGGAAATGGCTTCACGCAGATTCGCCATCCACAGACCTATACCAAAGTAAAGACACTCAAACAATCCACGAAGACGGCATGGAGAGACCAGCACAAAGAATACAAGCCAGAAAATGACAGCATAGACGAACTTACCAGAGAGGCGCAAACAGCGATCTTCAGACTAAGAACAGGGCATTGTATACTCAAGGCCCACTTCCACAGAATATGTCATAGAGACACCTCCACGTGCTATTATGGAGCACTTAAGGAAATACCAGAACATATTCTGCAGGACTGCCCTACTTATACAAACCAAAGAGAGGCAGTCTGACACTTCGGAGCGACCATGCTCTAAAAGTTGTCAGGAACCGGCATAAACATGAACTGCCTCCTTCGTGAGCATCACGGTGGTAGAATATGGCATCAGTTGATCGAAGATAAAAAAGGAGAGGGTAGTTTCTATATGACAAATAAAATAGATATTGGAAGAGGATAAGACTTAAATACTGTGTAATAAAAAAAAACAGTTGGAAATCGAAAAGAGTTGGCCTAACGGCCGCTGCTCGAAAATCTAGTCAAACTATTCTAGGGATTCTCGTCCAACAGAGAATATGTCACAAAAAATGGGACTGTGAGGCCATAACAACAGTTCTTGGTAATGTGGGTAGTGGAGCGGCTTAGATGGCGCCTGACAGACTGCGGGTCTACCTTGCTAAAATTTACGCTTCCACCTCCACCAGTCTAAAAAAATAGGCGATCGTATATTCCAGGGGCTAAAAGATGCTGGGATTGATCTGGCAAGTCACCAGTGGATTTTCACCTGCCAAAAAATATGAAACAAAGGAGTTCGTAACTCCCCACGACGTCTAACAACATAAGTAGACTAGAAATAGAAAGAAAAAAGATCTCATGATGATGATACTACACAGATGGAAGTGCAATCGTCGACACATCTGAAGTTTGAAATTCAACGTGTCTGGCGAGAGAATGCACACGGAAGGGCGCATCAGAAGTGTGTACAATCAGCAAACTAGCAAAGTCTTCGCCACTGCATGCTGGAAGTGTAGGAACAGATATGGGCCTGCTGTAAGTGTAGTTGGGTCTTCTTCTTTCATCTTCTTTTCTTCTTCTTTTGTCTTGCTGACCTTGCCATCAAGTGTCACAGATAGGTGGGATGCCCAGATTTCTTGTTATCACCAGGTGCGAGACTTGTGCTGTCGATAGGTGTAAAATCCCGATTGTGCTAGAGACACCCTTGATCCACCTACGTCGAAGTCGACCTTTTGCTCGTGGACAGGAGATCTGCATCTGATATGCTCTCGCTTGACTAAAGGACCAAACCACTTTGATTTTCTTCAGCGTCAATGTAGACACAAACCGTGTTTGGCCACACTGTCTGCTTCAACATGGTTTCGTGGATTCGGTCACGGATTATCTTTCCGGCTGCACTTCTCACACAACGCGTCTCACAGCTCTGGATCTTCCTCTTATGTGTTTCTTACAGGGACCACGATTGACATTGGTAACACAATGTAGGAAAGAACTGAAGGAATAAGAGCTACATCGCTGTTTTACATTAAGTCTTTACTATTTGCCCAGTCCCTTATGAAGATACGAGGACTGATTAAAAAAAAAGTATCAGACCATAGACTTGACAAAGAACAAACTTACATGTTTAATTCAAAACTTTGTTGACACACTACAGCCGAGGTGTTTCGACTGCTGAAAGCATTTCTGTAAGACATGTTCTGGGATCTCCGCCAGACGCTTCATTTCTCTTTTCTTCTTTGTTCTAAAATATTGTCCATTTGATTCGCATACTGAGTCTTGGAATAACTCAACAGTCGATAGGAGCTATGTCTGGGGAGTAGAACGAGTACCAAACCTGTCTAATGCCTTCTTTCAATTAAAAAAAAATCACAGATGAGATGCGATGCGCAACCTGCAAACGGTTTTAACTGTATTGAACCGAACTGAACTTAACTGAACTTAACTTAACTTAACACAACTTAACTTCACTGAACTTTTTTATACTAGTTTAGAAGACTCTGCAGAGTCTGTATACAACCAGTTCCTTCTACTCCACTTGATCTAATATTAACTATCTGCATAAAATATTTTCTTGAATGCATTAACTGACCTTGCCTCCACTACTTCATGTGGCAATGCATTCCAAGCATTGCTCACTCTTTAATTTAAACAAATGTTTCCTAATATCTAATATGGACCTATCTTTAATTAATTTGTAGCTGTGCCCTCTTGTTCTTGTAGCTGTGCCGTCTTGTTCTTGTAGCTGTGCCCTCTTGTTCTTGTAGCTGTGCCCTCTTGTTCTTGTAGCTGTGCCCTCTTGTTCTTGTAGCTGTGCCCTCTTGTTCTTGTAGCTGTGCCCTCTTGTTCGTGTAGCTGTGCCCTCTTGTTCTTGTAGATGTGCCCTCTTGTTCTTGTAGCTGTGCCCTCTTGTTCTTGTAGCTGTGCCCTCTTGTTCTTGTAGCGGGCTGTACTTGTTAAAGTCTACTTTATCCTTTCCCTTGAGTATCTTATAAACCTATTAAGTTACTTCGTGAGTGAGGAGTTTTGTAAGAATTTGTTTTTGAATTCGGGACATCTCAAGAAAGTCAATGAACATTGATTGCACTGAACCGTCTGTAATTACCATGTCACTTTCAATCTGTCTAATTGTTATTCGACGATTTCCCGTCACTAAGCGCTGTACTTTCTCGATTGTTTTTAAGATTTCTAGTTGTTCAGGGCATTATTGATCGTTCGGCTCTCTGTTAATTATCATGCGGCGATCTTTGAAAGGTGGATATCTCTCTTTAATTTGCGCAGCTTATAACTTCGTTATTGTATATATCGTGTCAATAGTTTCTGAGTGGTTCACCGAAGTCTTTGTTTATGACAAGAATAAGAAGAGCACCACTGCCCCACAGACAACATATCTGAAGAGGCAATTAACTTTCTGACATGGCATAACACCGGTCATGGATCGGTGGTTTGTTAAGAGCAGCGTAGATGACGCTTAACAGGCTGAAGGTCGACTTTGCTCTAGGGACTCAAGTCTATTAAGATGGACTCGCGCATTGGTTAACCACCCGCTTCTCTTGGCTACATCAAGCTTATACTAGAGCTGGGACCTACACAGGGGTATCCGCTCCTGTAAAAGTACAGGTCAACTAAGAACTACGACTAAGATAGTCTCCGATTTCGTGCAACATTTAATGCAAATTCTTTGCTCAAGACTTTTCTGTTATTCTGGAACGAAACACAAATGCGGCGACCGCAGTACACTTACGCGACTCTCACTGCAGTGTGTCAGCGACTTGGAGAGTGTAAAGTCTGTCCAATTTCAGGGTAAAATGGGCTGATCAACACCCCGACTTCCGAAAAGTAGACAGCTACTTTAACTTAACTAAAGTCATCATCTTCAGACTGAGAACTGGGCAAAACAGACTCAAGGGTCATCTTTACAACAAAATGAGGATTGGAACAGATAAGTGTCCATGTGGGGAGCATATCATGACCGTGGAACACATCCTACAAAGTTGTATGCTCATGCAGGAAAAGAGAGAACAAATACTTGTCTCGCGAAACAGATATGAGACAAAAGCTTATTGGAGATAAAACAGCCTTACAAAGAATGGTGTCCTTTGTCAGAGAAGTCGGGACCTTGATCTGAGGATGAATAAAGAAGAGGCAGAAGAAGTCTGGTCAAAAAAATGCTCATAAGATACCAACTAACCCGTCCAGAAACTATTGGTTTATTTAAAACAATAAAGTTCGGATACTTTCTGAACAATTAGAGAGATTGAGAGTGAAATGGTAATTACAGACGGTTCAGTGCAATCAATCTATAGGACAACGTCTCCAAACAGTTCACTGTTGTTATGTGATATTACCCTTCAAATCTTTACTTCTTTTTCAGTCAACGTGAGTAAAAGTAAAGTAAAGTGAAGTAACCCATAGCTTTACTGCTGTAGGGGTGTGAGGTGTTAGCGATCTCACATTTCAAAGACTCGGCTATGTGAGGGCGGTAGCCATCTCCTCTTCCTCGCCGCTTTTATTTCCCGGGCTGAGCCGGTACCCATTTAAGGCTGGGACTACCCGGGAGCCATTTCGGTCTGAAAAAACATTACCGCCTCAACTGGGGAATGAACCCAGGACCACTCAGACGCGAAGCCAGGGCGCTAACCACTGCGCTACGCGACTCCCTAGCGTGAGTTCTTTGACCCTAACAAGAACAGCTGTTTTCCTTCTCGGGGTTTGAAAGTCCATAGTTTTCTATGTAACTCTTATCGATTTGACATTACCAACTGTCAGCTATAATTATTTTGTCAATATCGTCCCCAGCCTCTTCGTCCAAGATAATGAAATACATTTTGCTCTCAACTGTCCTATTAACTCTGCATTTTACCATTTAAAAACCACAGTAAGGGATTCCCCCGAGTTTTTCACCTCTGTTTTTTTGTGGGGCATATTTCTATTAAATACACAAGAATGCTGTAGTCCTTCTATTTGTTTAATGTAGAAAAATGCATGAAATATACTGATCAGACATGTTAGTCAGGGTCAAGACAAATATGTTGATCAAGACCCTCACCTCGACTTCCTAGTAGCCCTCCCTGGAAACGGACTGTTTTCATGGCAGCCTGGCTAACGAACTGAAGGATCGACATGATCCCCGAAGTAGTGAGCAGCACAGAGATGAAGCCAAGCTTAGCACCTTCATCGGTATGCTTGGGAATTGAAGAAAGCTACTGCAACCACTTGACGTCCTTTTCAGGGCACACAAACAAGTAAATATACTCATTGTGGGCATTCGAATCTACAACAACAAAACAATAACAACAACACAAACGCAGAGAGATTGCAAGCCTAAATGCAGAAGTGTTGTCGAAGAGGAAGTGTTAGTGTCATTTACTCATCTTCATCAGGTGCCTTGCCTGTAGGTGTTGGCCATCATAGACCTTCTATGTATGTCGTTTACCAACTCAATTGTTGGTTGTCGCCTGTGTCATTCTCTCAGGCTGCTCAACATCTATTATCTCTACATTCGAGATTAAGACGCTGAGCATCGAACGTGCTGCAACAGCTAGCGACCCATAGTTAACTGCCAACCAGAGCTGCCAAAACGCTTTTACACCTCCACGCGGTGATCCTCGGTAATGATCCGCAGTAGATCAGACTGGTTAAGAAGAAGGGATCGATGAGGGAAGGCAACCTGGTACTAAAAATGTCTGCAGAAGTAGGATGTGTCGGACCGAAAGGTGCAAATATCGCAGTCAAGTTGTAAACTATGACACAGCGCATTCCGTTCGCTGCCGAAGATGGATGTGTCGGACCGAAAAGTGCAAATATTGCAGTCAATCTGTAAACTAGCGACACAACGCATTCCGTTCACCGGACTACATCCTGCTGCTTGCAAAGTCCTGTTCGGGACTTGTAGCAGGAGATTGAAAACGAACGTAGAAGAAGAAGAAGAAGAAGAAGAAGAAGAAGAAGAAGAAGACGAAGAAGAAGAAGAAGAAGAAGAAGAACGCATTTCGTTTTCCAGACTACAACCTGCTACGTGCAACGCCATTTTCAGGGCTTGAAAACGAACGAAGAAGAAAAAGAATATATTTCTTCCTCTGTCTCTCTTTCCTGTTGTCACAACGTGCTCCAAACCGCCTTTTCTCATAACATGCCCCAAAAAAGGCTGACTGTCTTGTCCTGATCTTTCCAGTGAGCTGTCTTTGTGTTTGTGCCTCTTCGAGTACTGTGTACCATTAGTCTTCCTTACAATTTGATACAAAATCTCAGCTTTGTACGCCCTAGTAGATGTGAGTGGAACGTCTTAACAAGCTGTAAACAAACTTGATATGACCTCTGTCCGTTTGCATGAACTTCTACTTCTCATATTTTAACCATCTTCCCCATAACTTAGAGATCTGCCATTTTTTTACAGTCTCTACTGGCACGACCTGTTAATCTTTTTAACTTACACTCATATAATCAAACCCCCCAGCACCCTTTCCCCCTTTAAAAAAAAAACCCAAACGACAAACAACACAAACATGTTATAGTATTAATAAAATTTGTTCTGAAAAACTTCGTTTAAAAAATATTTATTTGTTCTGCCCTAGCTGTGAATTTGGTAGCCATTTACAGCATACCTGGAGACTGTACCTGATGTACTTGCCACAAGCATCAAGCACTTTAATATCTCCGCAGCTCAGATTCGTCTTTATTTGGCTAATTTTAAAAAGACGCCCATGAAATCCACCAAGATGGACGCAAGCGGTGTAACCATTCCGTCTAATTTGTTTACGTATATAGTTGTTATACGCCGTTGAGACGCGCAATTTCTTTTTGTGTTAGCTCTGTCGTTCCGTCTTCTTCTTCTTCCTCTTCCTCTTTTTTTTGTGTTCTCAAACTCCAGCTACCAAGCCCTGAAAAGGGTTTTGCAAGCATCAGGATGTAGTTCGGAGAACGGGATGCGTTGTGTCGTTGTTTACAGCTTGGCTGTGAAATTTGCACTTTTCAATACGGCCCATCCGACATTAGCATGATCCTGTATTCAAAGAATGCTTGTTCGTAACAACAATTATCTGGCAAGTATTTTTCTGCACTCGGCTAACACGTATAGCGATAAACAGAGAAGAAAGTGAAGGAATTCGCAGAACAGAATTCGAACACTGGACCTACAGATGACGGGGCGCTTTGCTACAAGAGATAGATGAGTTAAGATGCTAGACCAGCGAGACACCCCCAAAAATGTGTCACAACTGGGTCAGTCGCTCATGATTCAACACTCCCTACTATGGAAAATAGTTGGAGTTCGATCCAGACAAACTTATAGACTCAACTACTTTCTAACCATACAGTTTTGCATTGATCTCTCCCGTTTTCATTAAACTTAAAAAAACTGACATAAGTTTATTGTAATTTTAAATACTGCATATGCATGGCATAAGAGATGGCTAATGAGAGTTGGACATTCGGGTTAGGGGGGAAAGGATTGTTGTATCATTAGGGCAAACTGTATTGTGAAATATCATATTGTACAGTCCCATGCGGTCACATCTGAATACGCATATCTGACGACGTGGTCATCTTCGCTTGCGATGGACAATAATTATTAGTAAGTGTTAAAACACTCTAAAAGTTACTTTGAAAAGTTTCTCTATTGATGTTGCTGTCTGAGTGCTACTTGCTCCAAACCCCTCAGCCACGTGCACTTCCATCACACATGGTGCTTGCACCGATGAGCAGAGGAACTTTACGGAGGAGCAAGAAGAGCGAGCTGCACAAACGGTAATGATGCAAGACGGTCCAATTGCAAATGCTGTTCAAGTTTGCCCTACGTGGGGTAGAGTTTGTCAGGCTCAGATGGGACTGATCAGTTATTTGCAGTCATCTCCGAATAAACTTGTCTGACGCTGTCACCATCTTCGCTTGCGATGAGCAACTAACTAACGAATTAACTAATTAGCTAGCAAAACCAGATCCTCAGGACCTAGCCAAGAAACTGAAACGAAGAGACCAGAGTTTGATCTTCAAGCTGGGAATAGGACATGCCCCTCTCAACAAACATCTGAATTGATTAGACCCACTACGTGAACCAAAGCTTCCATTTCTGCTACGACCACGAGAAGTCAGTCGAGCACCTCATGGCTTTGTGCACAATACTGAACGATCTGCGAAACTGGCTCCTTCCACACCACCCCACTATACACAACACACTCTACACACCATTACGATAATTGAAGGGAAGTGTGCTTTTGCGCGGAAGGCATTGGGCTGTCAAGAGCTGCCAGCTCACAGCTAAATGGATTGTATCATCATCATCATCGTCATCAACTAACTAACAAACTAATTAACTAACAGACAAACTAAGTATTAACGAACATTATCAGTCCTGACCAACATTAAAGAAAGGCAATGCGATACAGTAACTGCCATACAGCACAAGCAAAAGCTAAAGCCTTGTAAGTTAAGTTTCTAACACTTCACTATTAATGGCAGTGTTTTATATTGTTAAGATAACGTTAAAAGTAGTCCAATAGCAGAGCCGGGGGTAAAACATGTTGAAAGAAGAAAATATGAAAATAGTACATCCTCCACATATAACGTCACATCAATAGCACGTGTCTGTTGCCTTCTACACTTTGGATGGACTAATGGGTGGATGTTCGCTATGATTATGGAAGTTTATGGACGTGAATCGTTGGTTTCCACTATTTGTTCCGGATCAAAGCACATTAAAACAACAATATATGTATCGGATCGCGTCTGGTCACTGCTAATTGTCAAGATATGTGCGGTTGTGTACTTTATTTTCCAAAAAATGAAGACGTCGCTGTAATGGCATTCGATGACCATAAAGATATAAG
The DNA here is from genome assembly GCA_036924085.1 of Ariolimax columbianus. NCBI lineage: Eukaryota > Metazoa > Mollusca > Gastropoda > Stylommatophora > Arionidae > Ariolimax > Ariolimax columbianus. Next base: position 29,390,320 of record JAVGWX010000008.1, read on the forward strand.
CTTACGACCTCAGTGGTACCATTTCGTCTCCCACTGACTTGGGGGATACCTGATCACAGGAAAGGTTTAGAGAGAAAACCCTAATAAAAATCTGCATCCTCTTCTGCCCTCAGTCGTAAAACCATGTATGTCTTGCTACAAAATTAGGGTAGTTGATGACGAGAGAGTAAGGCTGACGCGCCAACTCTTCTTCGTTAAAACAAAATTTACGAGCGAGTCACTTTGTTTTAATTTCACGTTCGTTACACCACTGTTTACTATGAAGTGCACAATTGAAGTGCTTTTGACATTCGTATTTAGTGTATGGACCATTCGCACCCTCATCTATCGAGTGTAAAAAATTATCCACCCCGGTGGAAGGAAGTGTGGTATTTCCTTGTACTAAGTGCAGCAGCCAATACAGGGCTAGGATTGGCTTAATTCGTCGGGTCGTGTGAGCAGTGAATGCCGACAAAGTCGTCTTCCTCAATTATGATGGAGGAACATCAAACATCTACCCCCGAAAGGTCACAGGTAAGGTATTTTCGTAGAAGAAATAGTGGAACAAATGTTAAAGACTTCTTTATACATACTCAGTTGTTGTTTCTGAGCAATACTTGAACGAAGAAGGAGAACATTTGGAGTCTTCAGTAGTTGTTTTATTGTCTGTAATGATAGTGGTGTGTGTTGTTATACTTGATTTGATCCATTCTTAGCCTTTCTGTATGTCTTTTCAATGCCAGGAGTACTGGAGTGAACAGCGACCTAGTAGATAACCATTCCGTAGTTGATCAATTATATGCTGTGGTAATCGAGCCATGTGACAATCTGAAAGGGACGACCATGTCCGGCTTCATCAGCAATGTTTGAGCATCCTTGCACAACTCTGTTGAAGAGATGCGAGCCTCAAAGAACATGAGACCCACTGTTCTGAGATGCTTGTTTTGATCTCTGGCCTCTTGCGCCAGAAGAGCAATGTAAAGTCGTTGATATTTTTACTAGCCGTTGTAATGGGGGCAATTATCTCTATTTTCGATTAGTGAAATATAACTCTTGCTTGCATTTTCAGTGCGTCGTTTTGTTTACTTTGCATGTGTAGTTTTCTCCTAACGAAATCCCTGCATTAGGTGACATATTCATAATCAGCATAGCGGTCTTAATTTTTTACTTTTCGGTTTCTTCACATCTTCATGAAAACGAGTTATTCGCGATTTCACTGTTTTGTAATGGCCTCATTCATATACATATGTGTGTGTGCGCGTGCGTGTTTGTGTGTACATACTTACATTCACACACACACACGCGCGCGCGCGCACACACACACAGAAACAGCGAACTTCACACATGCCAAGAAACTGGTAACAGCCAAATAGGTTCGCAATAATAAGAAGTAGCATTAGGTACTGCAATCGTTACTGACAATGCTTTACATATATATTTATATAAACACTTACACATACGTACATAGATACATACATTATTTATTATTACCCATGATGATGGCCACAACATCAAACGGTTTTCTCATAATAATGTGACGTACGCTGTATTCAGGTTATAGGGAGCAAGATTATGCGCTGGTTATCAATCTCACTCTCTTGTCCCGAGTTACCTTGGACCAATGGCACGACCATTGGTTGAGACGACTGGAGGTAACTCGGAATACAGGCACTCTGGTCTTACCTCCTGTAAGACCAGGAGTCGCTTGCAACTTGCGGGATTCAATCGCTCACCGTTTCTGTTCATCACTGTAAGAGGCGAGTGCATTAACCTCTTGACTACAGCGACCACCATACATCCATACTTACATACATACATACATACACACACGCACACACACACACACACACACACACACACGCATATACATACATACATACATATAAATATATATACACACACCTACACAAATACACACACATACACATACACACACACACACATACAAATACACGCACACACACACACACACACACACACACACACATATATATATATATATATATTTATATATATATATATAGATCTACTAATACAAAAGGCGAGAGACGCTTTTTATTGATTTAGGGGATTTGTGGATATCGAAAGAATATAAGTCCGTCCCAAACATTCATACGTTAAACTCCAATGACGTTTTCGTACTATTGTGTGGCACTGTGACGCGGGGACCCACAATACGGTACAAATAAGCCTTTCATCAATGAAGGCTTGCGCCGAACTGAGGGAATGAAATATGGTATGATAAAGTCGCTATTATAGAACTTTTAGCAAAGAACTTGACAGACGCTAGTGAGACAAGATGTAAAGAGATTGTCTTGGTGATTGATAGGACATACATTACGGATACTAGCAGATCGATAGCATTACAAGGCAGTCAGTGTTCTGGAACACACACATACATATACACTCATACACACCGCACACCACACAAACACACATAGACACACACACATATACACACACGGATTCACCCATACAAACACATACACACATACACACACACATATATATATATAAACATATATGGACACATACGTACACACACGCATATACAAACGCACACAGGCACGCACACATATACACACACGGACACATATGCAGACCCATAAATACACAAACACGGACACACACATATACACGCATACACACCACACAAACACACACAGACACATGTGCACACACATATATACACATACACACCACACAGACACACACAGACAAACGCGCACACACATATACACACATACGCAGACGGACATCCTTGCACAAAAACACACACCCACGGACACACACACACGGATACACCTACACACAAACACACACACACACATATATATATATATATAAATATATATATATATATATATATATATGGAAACATACGCGCACACATATAGACACACGAGCATATAGACACACACAGACACACGTACACACAAACACACAGACACATACGCGACCGGACACACACACATACACAAACATGGACACACACACAAACACACAGAAACACACTCACGGACACACATGTAAACACACACATACACACAAATATACAATACATTAGTCACCATTGCTACCTTCGACTGATCTCCCCTTTACTCCCAGAGGGAGCTGCCCCTTGTCTCATTTCATTCCTGAGTTCTTGAACTAGAGAAAAAAAACACGACTAATTTTTTTTTTTTATTCCTGAGTTAAACACAACCCTAAGTAGCTGAGTTCTCCCGCCTCTTCTTGTGAAAGTATCTTTCAAGTTTACACTCCAAAAGAGTTTTAGTCATAAACTCGTCCGTTGACTGGAGCTCATCTTGAGTTTCGAGTTTAGTGTAGAATAAAGTCGTTAGTATAATGTAACTTACACACCTGGCCTACAGGGAACAGTCTGTTTTGTTGTGATGGCAACCTGTTGCTGGTATGTTTGTCGATTTTCTACCCACCCAGGTCTGAAGCCAGAAAGGGACTGTCTCTACTCCGAGATTCTGTAGCCAAGATAGGATTCACTGCGTTCATTTCCCGAAAAATAACAATACGGGACTCTTTCGAGGCCCCGTAATTGGAATGAGTACACTTTAAACCCTTTAACGAGGATCTATTGGAGGGCAAGTCTGGTGCCAGCAGCCGCGGTAATTCCAGCTCCAATAGCGTATATTAAAGTTGTTGCAGTTAAAAAGCTCGTAGTTGGATCTCAGGCGCAGGCGGGCGGTCCGGCTCGCGCCGGTTCACTGCCCGTTGTCTCCTGCCCTACCGTCTGCCGGCTCTCTCCCACGGGTGCTCTTCGCTGAGCGTCCTGGGTGGCCGGCGCGTTTACTTTGAAAAAATTAGAGTGTTCAAAGCAGGCCTCGGCTGCCTGAATAATGGTGCATGGAATAATGGAATAGGACCTCGGTTCTATTTTGTTGGTTTTCGGAACTGGAGGTAATGATTAACAGGGACAAACGGGGGCATTCGTATTGCGGCGTTAGAGGTGAAATTCTTGGATCGCCGCAAGACGAGCTACTGCGAAAGCATTTGTCAAGAATGTTTTCATTAATCAAGAACGAAAGTCAGAGGCGCGAAGACGATCAGATACCGTCGTAGTTCTGACCATAAACGATGCCGACTAGCGATCCGCAGGAGTTGCTTCGATGACTCTGCGGGCAGCTTCCGGGAAACCAAAGTGTTTGGGTTCCGGGGGAAGTATGGTTGCAAAGCTGAAACTTAAAGGAATTGACGGAAGGGCACCACCAGGAGTGGAGCCTGCGGCTTAATTTGACTCAACACGGCCAACACTGAAATGATTGACATGCCGAGACCATTCTTCTGGGGTCTAATATGGAACTGGTGCTGGACTTAGACCCCCAGAAATCTGGGGTTATGTCCCTGTGGCTCGGTTCTGTCTGCATCCAGTGTGTGATAAAGGAATTGACGGAAGAGCACTATCAGGAGTGGAGCCTGAGACCTAAGTTAACTTACCACGCCAATACTGCAGAATGACTATCAAAAAGTACACCTTCGCGGGGTCTAATAGAGAACATGTGCTGGAATTAGACCCTCGAAAATTTTGGGGCTACCCTCTAAGAAACTTGATTGTCTCGCTAAGGGAATTGACGGAAGGGCACCACCAGGTGTGGAATCTGCGGCTTAATTTGACTGAACACGCCAATACTGTAGAACAACTGACAAATCGAGAGCACTGCCGTTTGGGTCTAATAATGAACGTACGCTGGTATTAGACTCACGGATGACAAGTCAGCTCTCAAACACTCAAATGAAAGAACGCTACGGAAATCGTGTCTTAACTCTGCAGAAACCGCAGATTTCAAATACCTGGTCATTGACAAACAAAAGCCCTCAATAAATTCGTCTGACCAAATAGTGAACGGGTGCTGGAAATAGATCATCTGAAGACAGGTCAGTTTTACCCTACAACTGACAGGGCGTTGCTACGGAAAACCAGCTCAAATCGAGAGGAGCCGCAGACACTTTGGTTCACGTACCAGGCTGATAAGCCAAGGGCGCGAGGCTACCATGTGGGGGATTACGGCCGAACCCTTGTAAGCCGCAATCCCGCCCAAAATCTCAGCACTCCGGCTACGATATCTACCTCTGTACGTTATCAGCCATAACTATCATGCTGGACGCAGAAGAGATGCAGACCAGCGGACATTGCACACCTGCCCCACTGTGTCAACACCCCAGGTGGCGGGGAATGCTAGGCGTACCATCTCTGCATAGAAGCCAAGAAAACAAAGGGAAAAAGAGATACCCCACTCACATGCAAATGCTACGTTTCTGGCAGGACGTGACGATCCTGGGATACAGACACACTGGACTGCCTCTCTTCCGGGTAAACCAGTCCATCTCATATATCATCATCATTGCACCCTAAAGACACGAGTAGTGAAGACTCGATAGTCTGGTAAGACAACTTCCATAGGAGAGAAAACTCTGATCGTAAACAACTGCTGCCTTGCAGATAGGCTGGGGACAGCCAAAGGCTAAGGAGGGCATCCCTACAGAAACGCCTGTTGAAATCGGATGCACGGGGCCGCAAGCCTAACAAAACAGTGCAACGTAAATCACAGTATGATGGCACAACCTATTCGAAAAACGTATGGCGCTCATCCTGAGGAGACCCGCCAGGCAGCGATAGCGCCGGGCCCCACGCCTCGAAGGGGCCCACCCTTGACTACTGGTGGTCACCCACCCATGTGTCGTGGAGTCAAGGCACATGGCTATGGGGAAACGACTATTGGCCAAAACATCAAGACCCTCAGAATACTACAGTGGAATGCGGAGGGAGTCATTAACAAAAAACTTTCCCTAACACATCACCTGCATGAAGGTAAGATTGACGTGGCATGTATCCAGGAAACGCACCTCAACAATAACCATAAATTCTCAATCAGAGGATACCAGACTTTCCGTCTAGATAGAGAAGGCCACAAAGGAGGGGTCCTGATACTGACCAGAAACAGCATACCGAGTAGCGCGGTACCTGTCAATCACACCGGACAAGCAGAAATTGTAGGAGTTGACATAATGGCTCAAGAGACGAAGCTCCGCATTTTCAATCTGTACGGACCACCAAACAGAGACCTATCGCTCTCGAGCATGGAGGTCAGAGACTCCAACTGCATAGTAGTTGGAGATTTCAACAGCCACTCGGAGAGATGGGGATACTCTGACACAGACAGCAGAGGTGACGAAGTGGAATATTGGGAGATAGATGCAAATCTCTCCCTAATCAACAGGCCGGAGGATAGCCCTAGCTTCTATTCAAGAACATGGCATACCACCTCGACTCCAGATTTGGCCTTCTCCACACAGGACATACACTATAAAATAGGCCGCCAGGTGCTAAACCAACTGGCAGGTAGCGACCACAGGCCGATCAGGCTAACCATTGACATGGAAGCAGGCCCACAGGAAACAAAACCGCTCCCACGTTGGAATTACAAACGAGCCGACTGGGACAGATTTGCAATCCTGACAGATGGGCTGTGTGAAACCATCAACACACGAAACACCAAAATGAAGCCCATGGTAGAGAGCCTAAGCAAGGCAATAATGCAAGCCGCCACTGAAACCATCCCAAGAGGAGCTAGGAAAAACTATAAGCCCTACTGGAATGATGAGTTGCAGAAAGTGGAAGATACAGTAACAAATGCTAGGAACGTGGCAGAACGTGAAAAATCCATGGAGGCAAACATCGCCCTCAAAGCCGCCACGGCGAAGTACAAACACACTCTCAAGCAAACAGCAAGAGAAAGTTGGAAAAATAAAACAGAAAGTTTAAACCTGGACAAAGAAGGGAACAAGCTATGGAAGCTAGTCAGAGCCATGAACGACGAAACCCCGTCAAATAAACAAATTACTATCAAGCAGGGCGAGAACTTGATCACAGGTAAGAAAGCCGCAAACGCCTTTGTCGATCACTATGCCAGAGCAAACCACATCGAGGTCCCTGCAGATAAGCATACAGATATTAGCGAAGAGCTAAAAGGACACGAAAACATAAATACGGCTCCTGAAGAGCACATGATGGCCAAACTAACCATGCGCGAAATGGAAGAGGCTATGAGAACACTAAAGAAAAGGAAATCTCCCGGAAAAGACGGGATAACAAACGAAATGCTGATGGGGCTGGGCCAAACAGCGAAGAAAAAACTACTATCAGTCCTGAACCAAAGCTGGAAAAGGGGTATTGTACCCCAGGCATGGAAGGATGCAATACTGGTACCAGTACCAAAAACAGGAAAGGACAAAACAGATCCGAATGGATACAGGCCCATAAGCCTACTGAGCTGTGTCGGCAAGCTGATGGAACGGATGATAAACACCAGACTGATGTGGCATCTGGAAGAAAAACGAATACTAATTCCACAGCAAGCCGGCTTTAGACAGCACAGATCCACTGAGGACCAGGTCATCCTCATAGCCCAGGAGATAGAAGATGCCTACCAGGCACAGAAACACACAGTAGCTGTTTGGGTGGATCTGGAAAAGGCATTTGACAAAGTCTGGAAGGACGGACTTAGAGTCAAGTTAAGAAGAAGTGATGTTTGTGGGAAGATGTACAAGTGGATCAACCACTACCTCAAACAAAGAACGGCCAGAGTCCAAGTACAAGGGCAGATGAGCAAAAAGGTGACACTCGAGCAGGGAGTACCCCAAGGGGGAGTACTGTCCCCCACACTCTTCCTGGTATATATAAACGATATTACAGAGAATATACCAAGAAGAGTCCATAGCTCAATGTTTGCAGACGATCTGGCTATGTGGACTTCTGAAAAGAATCTCACCATAGCAAGAAATCGGATGCAAACGGCCCTAACATCGCTGGAAGAGTGGGCGAACTCATGGCTGGTCAAAATAAACGAGGAGAAAACCACGTGCACAATATTCTCGCTCTCATTAAAACCCCAAAGTACCAAATTAAGCCTAAATGGCAAAATCCTGCAGCCAAACGACAACCCAACCTATCTGGGAGTCACATTTGATCGGCGCATGACATGGAAAAGTCAGATTGAGAGAAACCGAATGAAAGCCAGAGAAAGAATGGCGATCATGAGGAAACTTGCTGGCACAAGCTGGGGAGCAGACGAAGGCATACTAAAGAAACTGTACACTGGAAGAGTGAGACCAGTTCTCGAGTATGGCATCGCGGCATGGACAACAGCAGCGAAGGCGAACTTCGATAAAGTTAACAAACTTCAAAACCAAGCTATGAGAATCATAACAGGTGGCATGAAGTCAACGCCAATTGTAGAACTTGAAAAGATTACAAAACTGCAATCCATGACCGACAGAAGAGACTGCAGAGCCCAGCTGCAGTCAGAGAAACTCCGAAGACTGACGGACCATCCAATGTACCAGAGGCTAAACAATTTGGGAACTGGGAAACTAAAGCGGAGAAACTTTGCAGAAATAGCCAAAGCAAAGATGCACGAAGACCCCATAAACGCACTAACAACACCAAAACCCATCACTACTGTACGAAAACCTACTTGGAGGCAGGACATATTTCCAGAGGTGGTAGAAAATATACCAGGTATTGCAAACAAAAACTGCCAGACCGAAAAAGAAAGGAGAGACACTACCCTAAGCTTCATAACGAAAAGCTACCCAAGCATGGACTGGACCCATGCATACACCGACGGTTCTGTAACAAACACTACACAGAACGGAGGGGCAGGAGCATTCCTGAACCTACCAAATGGCAGAAAAATAACACTGTCATTCGCTACTGGTAAGTACACAAGCAATTTCAGAGCGGAGGCAGAGGCACTGAGGGCGGCAGTGGAAGAAATGGCAACACACAGTGAAAATGAGAGCCACATAGTCTTGTTGACAGATGCTCTCGCCGTAGTCACAGCGCTAAAAAGCCAGAAAAACACTGAGCTTAATGACTTAAGAGCAGCACTCTGCAAACTGTGCCAGCTGTCCGCACCAAAAAGGGTAGTGGTACAGTGGGTTCCGTCACACTGCAACATCCAAGGCAACGAGGAGGCAGACAGACTGGCAAAAGAAGGTGCAAGGCTACCACAAACAGATACCAGTATGACGTACGAAGAGTCAAAACGGCTTATCAAAGCCAGGTACATTACCAAATGGGAAACCGAACATACTGGTTACACCAAAAACGATGCCTATTACCAGTTGAACCGAAGAGAGCAGGTCGTTGTCTTCAGACTTCGCACTGGCCACAATAGACTGAGGTACCACCTATTCAACAAATTGAAGATAGGGTGTACCGACGAATGCCCGTGCGGTACTGGTAAAATGACAACTGAACATCTGCTGCAGAACTGCCCGACATACGGGGATCAGAGAGAGCAGATGTGGCCATTGCCAGTGGAACTGCAAGACAAGCTCTATGGTAGTGGCGAGAGTCTCAGGACGACCGCCGCTTTTTTCGAAAAAATAATGGTTGCTGTCTGACTGTGTACGCAGAAGAAGAAGAAGAAGAACATTATCAGTCCTGACCAACATTAAAGAAAGGCAATGCGATACAGTAACTGCCATACAGCACAAGCAAAAGCTAAAGCCTTGTAAGTTAAGTTTCTAACACTTCACTATTAATGGCAGTGTTTTATATTGTTAAGATAACGTTAAAAGTAGTCCAATAGCAGAGCCGGGGGTAAAACATGTTGAAAGAAGAAAATATGAAAATAGTACATCCTCCACATATAACGTCACAGCAATAGCACGTGTCTGTTGCCTACTACACTTTGGATGGACTAATGGGTGGATGTTCGCTATGATTATGGAAGTTTATGGACGTGAATCGTTGGTTTCCACTATTTGTTCCGGATCAAAGCACATTAAAACAACAATATATGTATCGGATCGCGTCTGGTCACTGCTAATTGTCAAGATATGTGCGGTTGTGTACTTTATTTTCCAAAAAATGAAGACGTCGCTGTAATGGCATTCGATGACCATAAAGATATAAGCTTACGACCTCAGTGGTACCATTTCGTCTCCCACTGACTTGGGAGATACCTGATCACAGGAAAGGTTTAGAGAGAAAACCCTAATAAAAATCTGCATCCTCTTCTGCCCTCAGTCGTAAAACCATGTATGTCTTGCTACAAAATTAGGGTAGTTGATGACGAGAGAGTAAGGCTGACGCGCCAACTCTTCTTCGTTAAAACAAAATTTACGAGCGAGTCACTTTGTTTTAATTTCACGTTCGTTACACCACTGTTTACTATGAAGTGCACAATTGAAGTGCTTTTGACATTCGTATTTAGTGTATGGACCATTCGCACCCTCATCTATCGAGTGTAAAAAATTATCCACCCCGGTGGAAGGAAGTGTGGTATTTCCTTGTACTAAGTGCAGCAGCCAATACAGGGCTAGGATTGGCTTAATTCGTCGGGTCGTGTGAGCAGTGAATGCCGACAAAGTCGTCTTCCTCAATTATGATGGAGGAACATCAAACATCTACCCCCGAAAGGTCACAGGTAAGGTATTTTCGTAGAAGAAATAGTGGAACAAATGTTAAAGACTTCTTTATACATACTCAGTTGTTGTTTCTGAGCAATACTTGAACGAAGAAGGAGAACATTTGGAGTCGTCAGTAGTTGTTTTATTGTCTGTAATGATAGTGGTGTGTGTTGTTATACTTGATTTGATCCATTCTTAGCCTTTCTGTATGTCTTTTCAATGCCAGGAGTACTGGAGTGAACAGCGACCTAGTAGATAACCATTCCGTAGTTGATCAATTATATGCTGTGGTAATCGAGCCATGTGACAATCTGAAAGGGACGACCATGTCCGGCTTCATCAGCAATGTTTGAGCATCCTTGCACAACTCTGTTGAAGAGATGCGAGCCTCAAAGAACATGAGACCCACTGTTCTGAGATGCTTGTTTTGATCTCTGGCCTCTTGCGCCAGAAGAGCAATGTAAAGTCGTTGATATTTTTACTAGCCGTTGTAATGGGGGCAATTATCTCTATTTTCGATTAGTGAAATATAACTCTTGCTTGCATTTTCAGTGCGTCGTTTTGTTTACTTTGCATGTGTAGTTTTCTCCCAACGAAATCCCTGCATTAGGTGACATATTCATAATCAGCATAGCGGTCTTAATTTTTTACTTTTCGGTTTCTTCACATCTTCATGAAAACGAGTTATTCGCGATTTCACTGTTTTGTAATGGCCTCATTCATATACATATGTGTGTGTGCGCGCGCGTGTGTGTGTGTGTGTGTGTGTGTACATACTTACATTCACACACACACACGAGCACACACACACAGAAACAGCGAACTTCACACATGCCAAGAAACTGGTAACAGCTAAATAGGTTCGCAATAATAAGAAGTAGCATAAAGTAATGCAATCGTTACTGACAATGCTTTACATATATATTTATATAAACACTTACACATACGTACATAGATACATACATTATTTATTATTACCCATGATGATGGCCACAACATCAAACGGTTTTCTCATAATAATGTGACGTACGCTGTATTCAGGTTATAGGGAGCAAGATTATGCGCTGGTTATCAATCTCACTCTCTTGTCCCGAGTTACCTTGGACCAATGGCACGACCATTGGTTGAGACGACTGGAGGTAACTCGGAATACAGGCACTCTGGTCTTACCTCCTGTGAGACCAGAAGTCGCTTGCAACTTGCGGGATTCAATCGCCCACCGTTTCTGTTCATCACTGTAAGAGGCGAGTGCATTAACCTCTTGACTACAGCGACCACCATACATCCATACTTACATACATACATACATACACATACACACACACACACACACACGCATATACATACATACATACATATAAATATATATACACACACCTACACAAATACACACACATACACATACACACACACACATACAAATACACGCACACACACACACACACACACACACACACACACACATATATATATATATATATATATATATATATATATATATATATATATATATATATATATATATATATATATATATATATATAGATCTACTAATACAAAAGGCGAGAGACGCTTTTTATTGATTTAGGGGATTTGTGGATATCGAAAGAATATAAGTCCGTCCCAAACATTCATAAGTTAAACTCCAATGACGTTTTCGTACTATTGTGTGGCACTGTGACGCGGGGAACCACAATACGGTACAAATAAGCCTTTCATCAATGAAGCCTTGCGCCGAACTGAGGGAATGAAATATGGTATGATAAAGTCGCTATTATAGAACTTTTAGCAAAGAACTTGACAGACGCTAGTGAGACAAGATGTAAAGAGATTGTCTTGGTGATTGATAGGACATACATTACGGATACTAGCAGATCGATAGCATTACAAGGCAGTCAGTGTTCTGGAACACACACATACATATACACTCATACACACCGCACACCACACAAATACACATAGACACACACACATATACACACACGGATTCACCCATACAAACACATACACACACACACATATATATATATATAAACATATATGGACACATACGTACACACACGCATAAACAAACGCACACAGGCACGCACACACGGACACATATGCACACACATAAATACACAAACACGGACACACACATATACACGCATACACCCCACACAAACGCAAACAGACACATGTGCACACACATATATACACATACACACCACACAGACACACACAGACATACGCGCACACACATATACACACATACGCAGACGGACATCCTTGCACAAAAACACACACACACACACACGGATACACCTACACACAAACACACACACACACACACATATATATATATATATATATATATATGGAAACATACGCATACACGAGCATATAGACACACACAGACACACGTACACACATACACACAGACACATACGCGTACGGACACACACACATACACAACCACGGACACACACACAAACACACACAAACACACTCACGGACACACATGTAAACACACACATACACACAAATATACAATACATTAGTCCCCATTGCTACCTTCGACTGATCTCCCCTTTACTCCCAGAGTGAGCTGCCCCTTGTCTCATTTCATTCCTGAGTTCTTGAACTAGAGAAAAAAAACACGACTAATTTTTTTTTTTTATTCCTGAGTTAATAAACACAACCCTAAGTAGCTGAGTTCTCCCGCGTCTTCTTGTGAAAGTGTCTTTCAAGTTTACACTCCAAAAGAGATTTAGTCATAAACTCGTCCGTTGACTGGAGCTCATCTTGAGTTTCGAGTTTAGTGTAGATTAAAGTCGTTAGTATAATGTAACTTACACACCTGCCCAACAGGGAACAGTCTGTTTTGTTGTGATGGCAACCTGTTGCTGGTATGTTTGTCGATTTTCTACCCACCCAGGTCTGAAGCCAGAAAGGGACTGTCCCATCAGTGTGGGACATACATTAGCGACTTTGCTCTACTCCGAGATTCTGTAGCCAAGATAGGATTCACTGCGTTCATTCCCCGCTCGCTACACATTGCCTGTTGGTTATACCGAACTTGCCTGAGGATCTAGGTGTATAACCAAAAGTTCAAGGCAAAGGGATTGCCACGTCATGAGCGACTGTGCCTATACTCTGGATTTCAGTGACAAAAATGCAGTGTAATTTGCCACTTTGGTCTCATGCGCCGTACAGTACACTTCTGGTTCCATTCCATCCGCAGAGGGTGCATGCATAAAGTCCAATACGGTGGATTACTTGTAAGATGTTTAAGAATAATAATCTCTCTATATAGTGCAGCATCTATTGAGTAATACTGTAGCCTGGTGTTTTAAGTCTGATAGGTAATTGAGAGGCTGTCAGAGCTGACTCGCCAAAAGACGACATCAGCCTCCGGGAAAATAGAGATCAAAGCACCACTTAACACTCAACATACAACTAAATCAAGTCACTTGAACAGAATCCAACAACAACATACCCCCAGTGCTGGTTGTGCACACATCCCTATGCAACTGTTGAACATTGCACTATTTTGAGTGTTCAGCGCGTGTCTGGTGTTAGGAAAGACCTTCTTCCATCGAGAAAAAGACAAAACGAACACTCTGTACTGATCAAAATAACAGCTCACAAACACTTGCAGATAACAATGTATGGCATTGGGCCAATGGGCAGGAGCCCACAGGCTGATGTATCAATGTCCAACCAACCAACCAACCAACCAACCAGGTGACAGTCCTGGGACACATTCTCTGCGGTTTGTTCGTTTAGTCCAAACATGAGCGGTGGTGAACAGTCGAAGCTTGCACGTGTCTTCATTTAGTCTGTGTGCCTAATACTGGAACAAAGAATGGTGACATGTCCCTGCTTGTTCGACTGGGTATAATCAACGTTTAGTCGATTCTATTCTATTCTCTTCTGTTCTTCTTCTTCTTTTTCTTCTCTTCTTCTTTTACTTTTTCTTCTTCGTTCGTTCTCAATCTACCGCTAAGGTGACGGCGTGGGCTAGTGGTTAAGTGACACGATTCACAACCAGGAGGTGCTGAGTTCGATCCCCATCACAGTACCGGCCGTTACCCCGGGGAAGCAAACCCTTAGAAAATGCAGGAGAAAGCAGACCATTACATTAAAAAATGCACGCTGAAGTTGGATGCACTGGGCCGACAGGCGGAAAATAAAAACCACAGTGCAACTCACACTGCCTTGCGGATTAGAGATATAAGGCAAACGCAAACAAAAAACCAAAAAAACTCACGCTACCAAGTCCTGAAAAGGGCTTTTTGCAAGTAGCCGGATAGCATCCAGAGAACGGCATGCGTCATGTCGCAGTTTACATCTTGACTGCGATAGTTGCACCTTTCAGTCCGACACATTCGACTTCAACAGGCATTTTTGAGTACCTGACTAGCCTTCCCTCTTCGATGCCTTCTCCTTAGCCCCCATGCTCTGCTGCAGCCTGTTATCCAGGATCACCGAATAGAGGCGCAGAAGGTTCTCAGCAGTTCTGGTTCGCTGGTCCTGGTGCTAGAAGTCAGTACTAGGTCACCGACCGCCTCAGCTTATGCACCTCGCAGCATCTTGATCCCCTGCTCTATTCAGACAAAATAGATACCACTCTTTTTCTCAACGTGAAACAAATTTAATGCCGTTTTGTTCACAATATCCTCCCATTTTAACAAGTTCATATGCCTTCTCTTTCCCCAGCACGACATAGTGGGATGCTTGCCACTGAAACATAGTTCGTTTTCTGGCAGCTGCCTTGTTTAATTCATTCCTCAGGTGTGCGAGTTTTCAAGCCTCTGACAGCTTGCAGTACAGATAATCCATCTAGGAAGACGACTACCTGTTGGCATTCAGAATTCTTTACTTCGCAGCTTGTTCAGCTACATACTAAGTGCAGAGTTTACCAGTGCCAATACTCCTTGTATCACAATAGTTTTCGAGATATGAAAGACACGGACTTCTCCATTCTTGACTGCATTTGTTGCTGAATCATTTTTTATTTTGTTCTACTTCTTTTTCGTTCTCAAACGTCTGCTACCAAGCCCTGAAAAGGGCTTTGCAAGTAGCAGAATGTTGTCGAGAGAACATCCTTGTATCACAATAGTTTTCGAGATATGAAAGACACGGACTTCTCCATTCTTGACTGCATTTGTTGCTGAATCATTTTTTATTTTGTTCTACTTCTTTTTCGTTCTCAAACGTCTGCTACCAAGCCCTGAAAAGGGCTTTGCAAGTAGCAGAATGTTGTCGAGAGAACATCCTTGTATCACAATAGTTTTCGAGATATGAAAGACACGGACTTCTCCATTCTTGACTGCATTTGTTGCTGAATCATTTTTTATTTTGTTCTACTTCTTTTTCGTTCTCAAACGTCTGCTACCAAGCCCTGAAAAGGGCTTTGCAAGTAGCAGAATGTTGTCGAGAGAACATCCTTGTATCACAATAGTTTTAGAGATATGAGACAAAGACACGGACTTCTCCATTTTTACAGCATTTGTTGCTGATTCGTTTCTTCCTCTTTTTCCACTTCTTTTTCGTTCTCAAACGTCCGCTACCAGGCCCTGAAAAGGGCTTTGCAAGTAGCAGAATGTTGTCCAGAGAAGGAATGCGCTGTGTCGTAGTTTACAGCTTGACTGGGATATTTGCACCTTTCGGTCCGGCACATCCGACTTCAGCAGGGATTTTTGGTTAGTTTCCTTCTTCGATCCTTTCTCCTTAGCCAGTCTGCTCTGTCGCAGCTTATTATCCATGTTCACCGCGAGAATGTGTAGATGGGTCTTGGCAGATCTGGTTATCTGGCCTTGAAGCTGATCGATGCAGCTCATGCACTGCCTAGCATCTTGATCTTTGATTCATTTAATTCAGGATTGTTTATGATGGACTTTCTTATATTATACTCAGTGGGAGAGTTAGTAGACACGTTGATAGTAAAGAAAGTAAATGTAGTCCCACGATAGACACTGTCGTCGGGAATGAAGTGTTGGAGCCTATTTTTTTTACTAACCCACAGATCTGTAAGGTGGGGTGACCAGTTACCTTCCTATTTCCTTTTTCCGTCCCTAGACGCCAGCAAGGTACCCATTTACAGATGAGTCGACTGGAGCTGCCGGTAGCTGGAGTTGAACCCCGTAGCTCTATCGGGAAAAGCCAATGCGCTACCAGAGCGATGTTGTTGTTATTGAATACTCACAATGAGCAGGATTACTTTTTTGTGCGCCCTAAAAAGGACATTCAGTGGCGTGTTCACGTAGTTTTCCTCATATCTCGAGCGTGCTGATGAAGGTCCTCTAGGCGGTTGTGGGATGCTTGGCTTCATCTGAGTATCGCTCACTACTACGTGGATCGCGTCGACCCCTCACCTTGTTGGCCAGGCTGCCATGAAAATAGCCCGTTTCCAGGAAGGGCTATGAGGAAGCCAAAGTGAGGGTCTTGTCCAGTATGTTTTGCCTGAACCTGACTATTTTTCCTGACCAGGCGTTAGCCTTCCTTCCCACCACAGCGTTATTCAGTCAGTACTTGGTTTTCAGCGAAGAAGATATTATGTTCTTCCCTCCAAGCCAACATCATGATCTAGTCGAAGGAAGTCAGAAGCAAACCTTTCGCAGAACGTCTCTCATTCTACAGCAAATCTATTTGGCTGTTTTAAGTTTCATGACAGATTAGTAGATTCCTGACCTACCTTTAGAGAAGATTTTGCATCGAGATACGGAACTGTAAGCCCCCCCCCCCCCCCCCCTCCCATCCCAACTCGAACAGATCGGACGTACCGAGTACTTCCTCTTGGATCCTGAAAAGGACATTGTCGGTTGGTTGGTTATTTGGTTGGTTTGTTGGTTGTTTGGTTGTTTGGTTGGTTGGTTGGCTGTTTGGTCGGTTGGTTGGCTGTTTGGTTGCTAATGTCCATACTGGGTTGGTAGCCCTTTTGTACGTCCTGAAAAGGACGGATCTTGTGGAAGATTGCAGCAGTTTTACCGACATTCCGAGCTTGCTGATGAAGTGGACCGGGGTCCTCCAGGCAGTAGTGCAATGCTTGGCTTCATCTGTATGTCGCTCACCACTACGGGGATCAGGTCGATCCTTCGCCTTGTTAGCCAGATTGTTGTTCTCGACAACAGCCCGTTTCCAGGACGACCAACGAGGAGGTCAGGTGAGGGTCTTGGCCAGTATATTTCTCCTGACCCTGGCTAACATTGTCTGGCCTGACCAATCGTTAATCTCACCGACCCATGGACATTGTCAAGTTGTGCCGTAGTTTACAGCTGGGCTGGGATATCTGCGTCTTTCAGTCCCACACATCTGGCTTCACCCTGTCATTGTTAGACCTGGCTTCTCTCCTTCTTCGATCCTATTTCTCTTAGCCAGGCTGCATGGTTGAAGTCTGTTTCCAGGACCGCCGTTTCTAGGCGTTATATGGCCTTGATCAGCTATGTCTCGCTAACACATGAAAACACGCATCTTTTCTTCGTCTCCACTCGTTCTCAATCTTCCGCTACCAAGCCCTGAACAGGGCTTTGCAAGTATCAGGATGAAGTCCGGAGAACCAAATGCGTTGTGTCGCTAGTTTACAGCTTGACTGCGATATTTACACCTTTCGGTCCTACACATCCGTCTTCGGCAGGAAACAGGCATCTATAAGTCGCTGACTGGCATCAGCCCTTTGCCTGTTGCATACTTGCCGTCAGAATGGGTTCAACGAATTCTCTAACACGTTATCCCCGACTACAGTGGCTAATATGGGATGTCCTTTATATTTACCTTTATCGTGGAAGATGTTACACCTGAAGATGTAGTTTGGTCGATGCATATGTCTTTACACCTCATAGTTTGTGGGGAGGAGTGACTAACGTTCGGTCAGACAAAACATATATATCCGACTATAGTCAGTGTCAGGCAAACCATACTCATCTGATTGTATTAGTCAGAGTCAGGTCAAACATACTGATCAGACTATGTTAGTCAGGGTCAGGTGAAGCATACTGATCAGACTATGTTAGTCATGGTCAGGTGAAACATACTGATCAGACTATGTTAGTCAGGGTCAGGTAAACATACTGATCAGACTATGTTAGTCAGGGTCAGGTAAAACATACTGATCAGACTAACTTAAGCAGGGTCAGGTAAAACATACTGATCAGACTATATCAGCCACGGTCAGGTAAACATACTGATCAGACTATATTAGCCATGGTCAGGTAAACATACTGATCAGACTATGTTAGCCAGGGTCAGGTCAAACATACTCATCAGACTGTTAGCCAGGGTCAGGTAAAACATACTGATCAGACTATGTTAGGGAGGGTCAGGTAAAACATACTGATCAGACTATGTTAGGCAGGGTCAGGTAAAACATACTGATCAGACTATGTTAGTCAGGGTCAGGTGAAACATACTGATCAGACTATGTTAGTCAGGGTCAGGTAAAACATACTGATCAGACTATGTAAGTCAGGGTCGGGTCAAACATACTGATCAGACTATGTTAGTCAGGGTCAGGTAAAACATACTGATCAGACTATGTTAGCCAGGGTCAGGTAAAACATACTGATCAGACTATGTTAGCCAGGGTCAGGTAAAACATACTGATCAGACTATGTTAGCCAGGGTCAGGTAAAACATACTGATCAGACTATGTTAGTCAGGGTCAGGTGAAACATACTGATCAGACTATGTTAGTCAGGGTCAGGTAAAACATACTGATCAGACTATGTTAGTCAGGGTCAGGTAAAACATACTGATCAGACTATGTTAGAGACAGATGATACTTACTAATCAAGACTATACCTCACTTCCAAACAGGTCTCCCTGGAAACAGGCTATTTCATGATAGTGTGGCTAGCGAGGTGGATATCGACACTTGATCCCGATAGAGGAACCCCGTATTGCACTACAGCCATTAGGGTCACGGTCCCGGTTCCCAAGTATCCTTCGCATGAGTCATCGTCAGTATATCAAGTTGTTATGAGTTCCTAACTCAAGAGTGGCATTTGCAAACAACAACAACAACAACAACACCATCAACAAAAGCAACATCAACAACCGTATCAATCACAACAAAATCAACAACAGAAACAACATCAACAACAATATCAGTAACAACAACAACAACATCAACAACAACCACATAGTTTTTAACGTTTTGATTTATCTTCTTCAACATCTTTGAAAATTAGTTATTGACTCTCTCTCACTCTCTCTCTCTCTCTCTCATCCTCTCTCTATCTGTTTCACTTTCTCTTTCTATTTCATCGGTTGTATCCAACTGTATAGTGCCCTTATACTTAAGACTGTGTTATGAAGCATTAGTTAGTATATCGATGCATATCTTTGTCTGTTTGTGATTTGCATACATGCTATGTATGAACTATGTGTATCCCCGTGTATAAATGCTTCTTGCGGTTTTATTTATTCGCGAACAGCGCCATGTTGTGCCACAGAAAATAACAGCACCCCAAGACCTCACAGCGACACCGCGCGCATTGTAATCTCCCTCCCGCCAGCCTCAAACCGGTTGAGACCGGTTGCAAGCCACGAGCAGGTGGCCCTCGGATCCTGTTTTTGTTCCTACTGTTATTATTAGAAGGCTTATCCCATCTTTGTGCCTAGCTGGAGACTGGCTCAGGACCAGTAGAATTCCAAAATCGACCCAAGAGAAGATTGTTCCGGAAAGTCAAAAGGTGTGTTGCTTTTGTCCACGATGAAACAAACAGATGGATGAGAAATAAGTATGGTTAACATGCAGTTTAGCTTGAGCATTGTTAGAAACAACATTTCGTTTCGACCGTATAAAGTCCTGGAGAAAATGAAAGCAGAAAGAACAGAAAACCTTTGCTAGCTAAACTAATTGAGAAGCGAAAGTCATCATCAAAACATTTCAGCTCCTTCCGGAGCATAGGTCTTATACACATACCCACCAATCCTCCTGCCTGATTCAACAGCGCCAGTTCTGTCCTCTTATTATGTTTCTTTTATTACAAGCTTTTATTTAGTTTGCATGACCATTGTCATGTTGTGTGGACCTTTATTTCTCCTGTTTTAACCAACTTCCCCAAAACCTAGAAAGTTGGCACTTTGTAAACAGCCTTCACTAATGTGACATGTTAATCTACCAAGAGTACACTCTGGTAGACCTACTACTTCGTCTTCTTCTCCTTTTCCTTCCTCTTTTTCTTTATTCTTGTTGTTGTTGTTCTTCTACTTCTTCCTCTTTATATTCGTCTACTTCTTCTTCTTCATCTTCTCCGTTTCCTTCTTCTTCTTCTTCTTTCTCTTCTTTTTCTTTTGTCATTTCACTTTCTACCGGGTTGTAGCCTAGTGTATGTATTTGTCTTTCGTCTCTCTCGTGGCCCGAGTAACATTTTCCCCCATTTTTAAGCAAAGTCTCGTTTACGTTGTCTATCCACCTGTTCCGCGGTCTACCTCTCGCCCTCTTCCTGATGTTCTCATGTAGAATGTTGCATGAACAATGTGGTCTGGTTGCATTCTCACAATGTCCTGTAATCCCCCCCCCCCCCACTGCCCCCCCCCCCCCAACAAATAATAATATTTACTTGCTTATCACTGAATCCAGCTCTCTTCTCTGTGTGTGGTTTAGCCTGCCTAAACGCGTTTTGCCCTTGGGATTATAGAACAGGATATCTCTATAAAACTATTATCTGGTTTCTTAATGTGTGACATACGTAAAGCCAGTCTTCTCTTCGCCTCTTGTATCAATGTTATCTGTCTTGTTCTTTCTAAACGTTCTATATTAATGATCGTTTTATTCTTCTTCTTCGTCATTTGTTCTCAAACTTCCGATTTGAAGCTCTGAATAGGGCTTTGAAAGTAATAGGATGTACGCGGAGAGTGGAACGCGTTTTGTCGTAGTTTACAGCTTGACTGCGATATTTGCATCTTTCGGTCCGACACATCCGACTTCAGCATTACATTTTTTGGGTACAGAGTTAGTCTTAACTTTTCGATGCCTTCACCTTAGCCAAAATTCGTCTTCTTCTTCTTCTTCTTCTTCTTCTTCTTCTTCTTCTTCTTCTTCATTTTCTTCTTCTTTTTCTTCGTCATTTTTTTCTCATTTGTTTTTCTTCTTCTTCCACTTCTTCTTCTTCTTTATCTTCTTCTTCTTGAAATGGGGGGGGGGGGAGGGCTTAGCGCATTTATTAGCGCGCTGGCTTCGCATCTGAGTGGTCCTGAGTTCATACCCCAGTTGAGGCGGTAATGTTTTTCAGGCCGCAATGGGTCCCGGGTCGACCCAGCCTTAAATGGGTACCGGTTCAGACCGGGAAGTAAAAGTGGCGAGGGAGAGGAGATGGTTACCGCCCTCATATAGCTGAGCCTTTGAAATGTGAGATCGCTAACACCTCACACCCCTAGGGCAGTAATGCTATGGGTTACTTTACTTTACTTTACTTTACTTTACTTTACTTTACTTTACTTTTACTTTACTTTACTTTACTTTACTTTACTTTACTTCTTGAAAAAGAATTGCATTCAGATGCAATTTAAAATGAGTGTAGTTGTTATTGAATTGTGTTCACAAGATACCCTTACAAGAGTCGGAATCATTCATACATCTTACCACCAATGTAGGCAGGTAGGAGGAGCAGATAAAGATATCAAAATAAGAAAACAAAAGGCGAGAGAGGCTTCCATTGCATTAGAGATCTTATGAACATCAACATAAATTAAGCTCAACACAAAAATGACAATCTTAAACTCCCTTGTACATTTCGATCTATTGTTATGGCTTGAAAACTTTTGGAACAACTAAAACAACAATCAAAACGGTACGGCCTTAAATAAATTCATTATTAGACACAAAGAACGGGATCAAGATGCTGAGCAGCGCATGAGCTGCAGTGGTCAGCGACCCATAGCTGACTGCTAGCCTCAGGGTCAGCGAACCATAGCTACCAAGACCCTTCTACACCTCCACGCGGTGATCCTGGATAACAGGCTGCAACAGGGCAGATTAGCTAAGGAGAAGGCATCGAAGAGAGAATGCAAACCAGGTACTCAAAAAATGCTTGCTGAAGTTGGATGTGTTGGACCGAAAGGTGGAAATATAGCAGTCAAGCTGTAAACTACAACACAACGCATTCCGTTCTCTGGACTACATATTGCTACTTAAGCCCTTTCAGGGTTTGGTAGCCAGAGATTGAGAACGAACGAAGCCAAGCCAAGCCAAGACACAACGTACGAGGGGTGTTTAAGTTACACCGGAGTTATTCTTCTTCTTCTAAGAAGAAGAAGAAGAAAAAGAAAAAGAAGAAGATTGGTTAAGGTGAAGGGATCGAAAAGGTAAGACTAACTCGGTATAAAAAAATGTGATGCATAAGTTGGTTGTGTCGGACCGAAAGCTTCAAAAATCGCATCTGAATGCAATTATGGAACAATGAAGGGGGCATATAGAATAATCGAAGATGAGAGTTATGAACAAAGAATCATTGTTCGCCACAACGGTCACAAAACAAATGTTTATCTGCACTAGGGGTTTCTGTAGTCTAGAGGTTAAGGCACTCGCCTCTCACATGATGAACGGCAGCGGTGGGCTATCGAACCCCGCAAGGTTCGAGCGAACCCTTGTCTCACGGGAGGTAAGACCAGTCGTCACGACCGACAGTCTTGCCACTGATTCACGGTAACTCGGGATAAGAGTGAGATTGATGACCAGCGCATAATCTATCTCACCATAGTCCAAATACAGCGCACATCACATTATTAAGACAAAACCATCTGATGTTGGGGCCAGCATCGCTTCGCGATGGACAGTAACACCTACACTAGAAAAAATATATAACGAACAATAGAAAAGAAA
The DNA here is from genome assembly GCA_036924085.1 of Ariolimax columbianus. Lineage (NCBI taxonomy): Eukaryota > Metazoa > Mollusca > Gastropoda > Stylommatophora > Arionidae > Ariolimax > Ariolimax columbianus. Next base: position 29,413,541 of record JAVGWX010000008.1, read on the forward strand.
GTGAATTAAAAAACAGCCCAGAATTCGAACGCCGGACCTCCAGATGACGGTAACGCTTTGCCATAAGAGAGAGAGAGAGAGAGGGAGAGAGAGAGAGAGAGGGAGAGAGAGAGAGAGAGATAAGTTAAAGTGCTAGACCAGCGGGAAATCCCCCCAAAAAGGCGCCTCAAGTAAGCTTAGTCTTTCCTCACTCAGCATTTACGACTATGGAAAACACAACATTAAAGTCGCTAAACAGATTCCGAACTGGTGTATCTTGGTACAAGAGGAAAGTCAAACGATTGGGATACACATGTAACATGATCACATATGTAACATGATCACACATGTGACATGATCACACATGTAACATGATCACATATGTGACATGATCACACATGTAGAAGTGGCGCAATACATGACCCAGACCACATGATGACCTGCCCCAACCTCCAGGAAACATACAATAGACGCGATATGCTGAAGGCAAATGACAAGGCAATCCATGTCGCTGAGTACTTGATGCATACTATAATGTGTTTGGACACAGCAACTAAACTTAACTATGGAATCTAGACCGAGTTAGTTCCTTATGAATTTATAGACTCAATTCCTCCTTAACCTTGCTATCTTCTAGCAAAGCCCATACACCCCCTTCGTGTTTGATTCTCGGGTAGATAAACAATGAACATTTGCAGCTGTAAAGTAGGAGTGTCCTTACTTGTTATAATTGGATTCCTGACATTTAAGCGTGTCTGTTGCCAGGTAGCTGAAGGCTATCTGTAGAACATTGATTATTTTACAGTATTTACTTCATGCGGATTACTATGCTTAGGGGAAGGTAGATTACGTACAGGGTAGAAATTAAATAACTTTTCTTCTTTTTCATTCCTCTATTTCTTCTCTCTTGTATTATTTTTTTTCTTTTTCTCCTTCTTCTACTACTTCACCTTCTTCCTTTACTTCTTCTTCATCTTCTTCTTTCTCTCCTTCTCCTTCTTCTTCTTCCTCTTCTCTTCTCTTTTTTTCTTTTTCTGTTTCTTCTTCTTCTTTTTCTCATTCTTCTTCACCTTCCTCCTTTTCTTGTTCTTAATTTTTTTAAATTCTTTCTCAAATTTTCTTTCTTCTTCTTCTTCTTGTTCTTCTTCTCGTTCTTCTTCTTTTTCTTCTCTCCTGTAACCTAATAAATCTTTTGCGCATCACATTTCATTGAGTTATGAGAAGTTGTTTTCATCACAAAGGACCAACTGCAACCAGTCTAGCAACAGATCAAACGGGGAAAATAGGATTGGATAGGACACACGCTAGGGAAATCCCCATCAAACGTGACCAGACAGGACCTGACATGGAACTCACAAGGGAAGAGAACAAGAGATAGACCAGGAAACACATATAGAGGAGATTGAAAATAAACTTCGGTCACTAGGCCTTGAACTGGAGAGAATTAGAAAGGCTAGCTCAAGACCGATCTGGCTGGTAGAGGGTTGTCAATGGGTTATGCTCCAAAAGAAGCGATGGGTATTGATTAGTTAATTGATTGTGCTAATAGAGTAAATATACACAGAATTTAAGAAAAATATATTTAAATCATTTTGTAAACTAGCTAACTAATGTCGAGTAGAAGAGTAATCGAAAACTCACATTCCACAACAAAACTATCGAATTCGATCCCCATTATCGACTCTTCAGTCGACCCAGCTGTAAATGGGTGTCTAGTTTTGTGTTAGGGAAGGAAAGACAGAGTGGAAGGGAGCCGACTACCCCATCTAGTTGAAACTGAGGTCTAGTCTTTAGTCTTTAGTCATCACGGACAGCAGTCTCCCACGAGGAACCAACCTTACCGTAATTAATCTTTGTAACAAACTTCCGAAAAAAACCAGCTACTATGATTTAAATAGAGAACAGAAACAAGAACAGCCAGACTGAAAAAGAAAGAAGAGATATAACCCAGAGGTACATAACGGAAAACTACACAAGCATGGACTGGACCCATGCATACACCGACGGTTCTGTAACAAACACAACACAGAACGGAGGGGCAGAGGTATTCCTGAGCCTACCAAATTGTAGAAAAATAACACTGTCAGTGACAACTGGAAAATACTCAAGCAATTTCAGAGCGGAGGCAGAGGCACTGATGGCTGCAGTAGAAACAATGCTGACAGGCGAAAGCAATGAAAGCCAGGTAGTCCTGTTTACAGATGCCCTGGCCGTAGTTACAGCACTAAAAAGCCAGAAAAATACTGAACAATGATTTAAGAGCAGTACTCTGTCAACAATGCCAGCAATCCGCACCAAAAATTGTAGTGGTACAGTGGGTTCCATCCCACTGTAGCATCCAAGTCAACGAGGAGGCAGACAGACTGGCAAAAGAAGGTGCAAGACTACCACAACCAGATTCTAGTGTGACCTACGAAGAGTCCAAAAGACTTATTAGGGCCAGATACATGTCCAAATGGGAAACAGAACATACTGGCTACACAAAAAATGATGCCTATCACCAGTTGAACAGAAGAGAGCAGGTCGTGGTCTTCAGACTCCGCATAGGCCACAACAGACAGGTACCATCTATTCAATAAACTGAAAATAGGTGGCACTGACGAATGCACATATGGTACTGGGAAAATGACCTTTGAACATCTGCTGCAAAACTGCCCGATATACGAGGAGCAGAGAAAGCACATGTGACCATCACCAGTGGCAACACTAGACAAGCTATATGGCAGTGTCGACAGCCTCAGGGTGACCGCTGCTTTCTTCGAACAAATACAGGTTGACGTCTGACAGCGTACGAAGAAGAAGAAGAAGAAGAAATAGAGAAGAGAATGTCATCATCTGGTCTGCAAGCCCTCAAGAATGATAAAATGCCACAACTTTAGAAAGCCTTGGATGAACTGAAAGAGAAGAGCAGTGCTGCAGCCAATACCATCACATTGTGAACATGAGACAGCAGACAGGTTGGCAAAACAGAGAGCAACACAAGAACAAAATGAACAAACAATCACCTTCCAAGAAATGAAAACACTTTTCCAATCAATTAGGAAAGTTGACCAAACATAAGACAGCTATCACTGTCTTGATCGAGCTGGACATGTTATCAGGTTCTGCTTGAGAGCTGGACAAGTTATCAGGTTCCGCTTGAGAGCTGGACAAGTTATCAGGTTCCGCTTGAGAGCTGGACAAGTTATCAGGTTCCGCTTGAGAGCTGGACAAGTTATCAGGTTCTGCTTGAGAGCTGGACATAACAGATTGAATAGCCATTTGCATCGGCTAAAATTGGGTCCATCGCCAATATGCATGCAGCACAGATATCCAAACATTTCCTGCAAGACTGATATATGCTTAGCTATTGCGTATTTAGCACTGGCTCAGGAAAACGAATATCGACAGAAAGCTGTGTGGAAGTCCTGAATAACTATCCACTACGGCAGCCTTTATCCAGAGAACTGGTCCAAGTGTAGACGTCACAATAAAAAACAACACGAAAAGAAGTAGATCATCGTCAGACTCAAAACATAAGGCTTAGGTGTAGAGTTTTTACAAAGTGAGAGTATACTTTTCTATCTACTAGCTTCCTTATGGTTCGTCTGCTGCCACCCAAGTGGACTTTGGACTGGAGTTGGTGTGGTTGAGAGGTAAGACACTCACCTCTCATGAACGGAAACGGTGTGGGTTCGAGTCCCGCATGTTTTAAGCGACTTCTGGTCTCAAAGGAAGTGGGGCCAGAGTGCCTGCATCCTGAATTACCTCCAGTCATCTTGACTTACGTCTTGTCACTGGACCAGAGAGTGAGGTTGATGACCAGCGCAGCATCTTCCTCCCTATAATCCAAATACAGCACATTACAGCATCAAAAGAAAACTGTCTGATGATGTGGAAATCATTGCTTGCGATAAGCAGCTAACTAACTTAGATCGCCCTTGGAGCCAGAATCGACTGCTCTCAAATCTTCCAGGAATTACAATTTCAATGTTTACAGCTCCTCTGACCATTCTTCAGACATGACCAAACCAATTTCTTCTTCTTCTTCGTACGCAGTCAGACAGTAACCATTATTTTTTCGAAAAAAGCGGCGGTCATCCTGAGGCTGTCGCCACTGCTATAGAGCTTGTCTTGCAGTTCCTCTGGTGATGGCCACATCTGCTCTCTCTGATCCTCGTATGTCGGGTAGTTCTGCAGCAGATGTTCAGAGGTCATTTTACCAGTACCGCACGGGCATTCGTCGGTACCACCTATCTTCAATTTGTTGAATAGGTGGTACCTCAGTCTATTGTGGCCAGTGCGAAGTCTGAAGACAACGACCTGCTCTCTTCGGTTCAACTGGTAATAGGCATCGTTTTTGGTGTAACCAGTATGTTCGGTTTCCCATTTGGTCATGTATCTGGCTTTGATAAGCCGTTTTGACTCTTCGTACGTCATACTAGTATCTGTTTGTGGTAGTCTTGCACCTTCTTTTGCCAGTCTGTCTGCCTCCTCGTTGCCTTGGATGTTGCAGTGTGATGGGACCCACTGTACCACTACCCTTTTTGGTGCGGACTGCTGGCACAGTTTGCAGAGTGCTGCTCTTAAGTCATTAAGCTCAGTGTTTTTCTGGCTTTTTAGCGCTGTGACTACGGCGAGAGCATCTGTAAGCAGGACTATATGGCTTTCATTTTCATTGTGTGTCACCATTTCCAAACCAATTTAATTGACATTACTCGCAAGATAGTAACTTCAAAATAATCAAGTGATTCTTATTTCCAAATTTGTTTGACTAATATGGAAACTCTTGGGCAAATGTCCCCAATATCCCAATGTAAGCACGTGACGATGGATACAGAAAGAACGCTATACAACACGATATTCCTACCTACATTGTTATATCAGTGCCAAAATTAGACATTGACAAGCAAAGATAAAAGAAACATTGTAGCAACATAGATGAAATGCACACGCAGAATGCTTGGAGTTACAAGAATGGATAGAATCAAAAACGAAGATATTAGGAAACAAGTAGGTACAACACCAGTACTATACTGCATCAAGAGACAACAAACCAAATGGTTCGGCCATGTGACACGTCAAACACTAGATAGTATCCTTCAGAAAGCTATGCTATACAGATACAATGGAAGCAAAGCCAAGGGTCGCCCACACAAAAGATGGATAACATAAATAACAGAAGCAGTAAAGCTACCCGTGTACGAAAAACATGCTAGGGCCCGGTGAAGAAACCTCTTCAGTACCTTAAAAGCACAAGCAGGATACACGAAATGAAAAGGAGGAAGAACAATGAAACAGCATTCTCTTATTGAAACAAACTTGTCTATTTCTACACTATCGTAGCGAGACCTTTTCTGTGACAACTCTCTCACATGCGTGGGAGAGATTGGCATTGTTTCCTCCCGATGCGTGGAATGAGCCAGCTTTTCTTTTAGCTTCTCTCACTCCAGTCTTCGTGGCATTAGATCCTTTTTGTGCCGTGTTTTGTTAAAACAAATCCATCTTCCCATGTGATCGAAAGCGCGAGTGTCATAGCTTTGTTTGCCTGAGATGGGGTTTTCGCCAATCTCCGGCGATGATGTTCGGCGGTTGTTTCGCACTGAAATAGCTCTGCACAGAATTCCCACTTGGAATGATAGGAGTGCCTGCACATTGTGACTACTGGCATTAATCTTGCAACAAGCGATATACACTTGCAGTAGTAAGGAAGAATATCGTGTGAGGCCGGGGTCTATCCACCCGAAAACAACCTGCACAACTTACTGAACATAGCCGAGAGTGGCATATGTAGCGAAGTGTTAAAATCTTTATTGTACGTTTATTCAGTATTTCTTCTTCTTCTTCTTCTTCTTCTCCTTTTTCATCTTCTTCTTCTTCTTCTTCTTCTTCTTCTTCTTCTTCTTCTTATACTTCTTCTTCTACTTCTTCTTTGTTCGTTCCTAAACTCCCGACACCAAGCTCTGAACAGGACTTTGTAAGTAGCACAATGTAGTCCGGAGAACGGAATGCGTTGTGTCGCAGCAGTTTACAGTTTGGCTGCACCTTTCGGTCCGATATATCCGACTGTAGCATGGCATTTTTGGTACCCTGTTAGCCTTCCCTCTTCAGCCACTTCTGCTTAGCCAGTCTGATCTGTTGCATCCTTTAATCCAGGATCACGACTTGGAGATGTAGAAGGGTCTTGGCAGCTCTGGGTTGCAGGCTATGACAGTTACAGTCTAATTTAGATCCCTGACCGCGCTAACTCATGCACTGCTCAGAATCATCTTGATGGCCCTGCGTTATTTATAATGTGGATGAATATGAGATGTTGGTGTTGCTAAGAAGGGGGTGGGGGGGGGGGGATAGTTATTTGCTTCACTGTCTTTCCTTGACCACTTTAACTAACTTCTGACTTACGCATTCCTCTTTGGCGTCTTGAGGGTGTTGTTCTTGTTGTTGTTGTTGAATGCCCACAACAAGTGGTCTGTCGGGATCTTTGTGTATGACAAGAACAAGAATAGCACCACCGCCTCATAAAGAGCATGCTATAAGAGGCGACTAACTGTTTGACATGGCATAACGCCGTTCATGGTTAGGTGGTTTGTTTAGAGCAGCATAGAAAGCGCCTAACAGGCTGCGGGTCTACTTTGCTCGAGTGTTTGAGTCTATTGAGATAAGCTCGCACATCGGTTAACCACCCTCTGCAAGCGACTGTCCCAACGCAGCGGAGTATTAAGCTGCTCGAGCCTAGCCCGCTAAGCAGGAAGTCCTACTCCCGGCTACATCCAGCTCACACCAGAGCTGGGACCTGCACAGGGGCATCCGCTCCTGTAGAAGTACAGGTCGACTAAGAACTAAAAACTCTTTTGTGCAACACATTTCACATCCCGAACGCACGGATGAAGGTGGACTGGGGTCCTCCAGGCGGTTGTGCTATGCTTGGCTTCATCTGCGTGTCGCTCACTACTACGAGGATCCCTCACCTGGTTAGCTAGGCTGCCATGAAAACAGCATGTTTCTAGGAAGGGGTATGAGGAATCCAAAGTGAGGGTCTTGTCCAGTATATTGTGCCTGATCATGACTAATGTCTAGTCAGGCAAAAATACTGACAAGACATATTTTGCCTGACCAGACATTAGTCTTCCTTCCCGCCTTGTAAAGGTCCAGTTTATGTATACACTTACCATCCAACGTGCAGAGAAACGGATAATTGGCCTGTAATGTCTATCCCTAAATTCTCAGAATACGGAGGTGATGAAGATTTCGTAGAGACAAAAACAAATACGTAACAAAATAAGAGTGAATGACACGATATTACCAGAACCCCAAACAGTTCGATATCTGGGGTATCTCTTAGCATCAGACGGGAGATGCGTCACAGAGGTATGAAGCAGAATAGGATAGGCAAAGGCAACGTTCTAGAACATGAAAAAGAAATTATTTTACGTCCCATGTCTCTTGAGTGAGACATACTTCAGTCATACGACGCAATTCATATTTAGATAGAGTTGTGAATCCCGGAAGATGCGTCAACCGGCAGGAGATTAGTTCAGTTCAGTTCGTGACATTTCCGCACCGAACATCGGCTGCAATGGATCCCTAGTGTACTCTATCTCGTACCGTAATGATGCAATCTGACAAGCCTTTTCCAGTGCATCTGATGGTATCCTCTCTTTGGCCTTCTATCAACCAGGGGTGCACAGACCATCAACCAACCCTCGCCAAGCAGCTCTGTCCTGTACCTTCTATCAACCAGGGGTGCATAGATCATCAACCAACCCTCGCCAAGCAGCTCTGTCCTGTACCTTCTATCAACCAGGGGTGCATAGACCATCAACCAACCCTCGCCAAGCAGCTCTGTCCTGTACCTTCTATCAACCAGGGGTGCATAGACCATCAACCAACCCTCGCCAAGCAGCTCTGTCCTGTACCTTCTATCAACCAGGGGTGCATAGACCATCAACCAACCCTCGCCAAGCAGCTCTGTCCTGTACCTTCTATCAACCAGGGGTGCATAGACCATCAACCAACGCTCGCCAAGCATCTCTGTCCTGTACCTTCTATCAACCAGGGGTGCATAGACCATCAACCAACCCTCGCCAAGCAGCTCTGTCCTGTACCTTCTATCAACCAGGGGTGCATAGACCATCAACCAACCCTCGCCAAGCAGCTCTGTCCTGTACCTTCTATCAACCAGGGGTGCATAGACCATCAACCAACCCTCGCCAAACAGCTCTGTCCTGTACCTTCTATCAACCAGGGGTGCATAGACCATCAACCAACGCTCGCCAAGCATCTCTGTCCTGTACCTTCTATCAACCAGGGGTGCATAGACCATCAACCAACCCTCGCCAAGCAGCTCTGTCCTGTACCTTCTATCAACCAGGGGTGCACAGACCATCAACCAACGCTCGCCAAGCAGCTCTGTCCTGTACCTTCTATCAACCAGGGGTGCACAGACCATCAACCAACCCTCGCCAAGCAGCTCTGTCCTGTACCTTCTATCAACCAGGGGTGCACAGACCATCAACCAACCCTCGCCAAGCAGCTCTGTCCTGTACCTTCTATCAACCAGAGGTGCATAGACCATCAACCAACGCTCGCCAAGCAGCTCTGTCCTGTACCTTCTATCAACCAGAGGTGCACAGACCATCAACCAACCCTCGCCAAGCAGCTCTGTCCTGTACCTTCTATCAACCAGGGGTGCATAGACCATCAACCAACGCTCGCCAAGCAGCTCTGTCCTGTACCTTCTATCAACCAGGGGTGCATAGACCATCAACCAACGCTCGCCAAGCAGCTCTGTCCTGTACCTTCTATCAACCAGGGGTGCATAGACCATCAACCAACGCTCGCCAAGCAGCTCTGTCCTGTACCTTCTATCAACCAGGGGTGCACAGACCATCAACCAACCCTCGCCAAGCAGCTCTGTCCTGTACCTTCTATCAACCAGGGGTGCACAGACCATCAACCAACCCTCGCCAAGCAGCTCTGTCCTGTACCTTCTATCAACCAGGGGTGCACAGACCATCAACCAACCCTCGCCAAGCAGCTCTGTCCTGTACCTTCTATCAACCAGGGGTGCACAGACCATCAACCAACCCTCGCCAAGCAGCTCTGTCCTGTACCTTCTATCAACCAGGGGTGCACAGACCATCAACCAACCCTCGCCAAGCAGCTCTGTCCTGTACCTTCTATCAACCAGAGGTGCACAGACCATCAACCAACCCTCGCCAAGCAGCTCTGTCCTGTACCTTCTATCAACCAGGGGTGCACAGACCATCAACCAACCCTCGCCAAGCAGCTCTGTCCTGTACCTTCTATCAACCAGAGGTGCACAGACCATCAACCAACCCTCGCCAAGCAGCTCTGTCCTGTACCTTCTATCAACCAGGGGTGCACAGACCATCAACCAACGCTCGCCAAGCAGCTCTGTCCTGTACCTTCTATCAACCAGGGGTGCACAGACCATCAACCAACGCTCGCCAAGCAGCTCTGTCCTGTACCTTCTATCAACCAGAGGTGCACAGACCATCAACCAACCCTCGCCAAGCAGCTCTGTCCTGTACCTTCTATCAACCAGGGGTGCACAGACCATCAACCAACGCTCGCCAAGCAGCTCTGTCCTGTACCTTCTATCAACCAGAGGTGCACAGACCATCAACCAACCCTCGCCAAGCAGCTCTGTCCTGTACCTTCTATCAACCAGAGGTGCATAGACCATCAACCAACCCTCGCCAAGCAGCTCTGTCCTGTACAATCTTTTCCACTTCCTTCCAGCTTTTTCCTGTTTTCTTTACGTCCGCCTCCAGATCTCGTCTTCATGTATTCTTTGTTCTGCCTACGCCTCTCTTTCGCTGGGGTTACACGACTTGGATTTCCTGGTGATACTGGTCTGGGATTTCTTAAAGTATGACCCATCCATCTCTTCTTTCTTTCCATGATTTATTGGTCCAATTTACCTTGTCCCGCTCTCTCCCACAGTCTGTCGTTTGTAACTGTGTCAAATCATTGTATACAGAGAATCTTTCTCAGGAATCTGTTGATAAAATCCTTCACTCTTGTCATTGCTTTTGGTCCTCCTCCAGGTTTTGGGACGGCGTGGGTTAATTGTTAAGTGACACGGCTCACAACTTGAAGGTTCTGGGTTCGATCACCATCACAGCACCCGCCGTTACCCCAGGGAAGCAAATCCTTAGAAACTGCAAAAAGGAAGCAGACCGTTACATAAAATGCATGCCAAAGTCGGATGCACTGGGCCGACAGGCTCAAAATAAAAATCGTACTGCAACGCACACAGACTTGGGGAATAGAGAAATACGGCGAACGGAAATAAGAAAAAAATCATCCAGGTTTTCCCGCTCAATCCAGCAGGACTGGTTTCCCATTTGCATTGAAAATCCTTACTTTTGTCTTCCTTCTTATTTCCTTGGAGTTCCATATCGGTTTCAACATTCCGAATGTAACTCTTGCTTTTTGTATCCTTATTTGTATATCCTCGTCTTGATAATACTTCCTTCGTATGTAAATACCTGTACCTCTTCTAGTGGCGTTTCTCTCAGCCTGATTGGTTCGGTGTTTGATGCATTGATCCAAATTATTTTGTCTTTTTCTCATGGATCTTGAAACCGACTTCTTTATAGGTATAATCCAGTATATCCTGTTTCCTTTGCATTTGGCTTTGGCTGTGTGGACAGAATGGCTATATCATCTTCAAAATCCAGGTCCTTCAGCTATTTATTCAAGATCCACACATTCTATTTCAGTCATTTGTTGTTACTTTCATAATCTTGTCCACTGCCACGATGAACAGGAAAGGGGACAGTAGACGTACCCCTGATTTAATTGTTAATGGCTCTGTGAGTTGTCCTTCGTGTATAACTCTACATTGCATACTTTCATCTTTCTTTCTAATTATGTTTGTGATCATTTGAAAATTCCATAGTGCCTCAGTAGTTTCCAGAGTATATCTCTATCCAAACTGTTGAAAGCCTTTTCATAATCAACGAAATTGATATACATACTCGAATTCCATTCCAATGATTGCTTCACAATTATCCGTAATGTGGCTATCTAGTCAATACATGATCTATTCTGTCTGAAGCCCGCCTGCTCATACATTTTCTTGTTATCCACATTCTAGTATTTCTCTATTTAACGCCTTTTCCGGCACTGATAATAACATCATTCCTCTATGGTTTTTGCATTTCTGTAAATCTTCTTTGTTAATCAATTTCACCAGGTAGCTCTAGGCAAAATCTGTTGGTAAGCTTTCTTGCTCCTAGATGGCGCTATCAAATTGTGGAGCATGTTAGTAGATGTTTCCACATCTGCTTTTATGGCTTCCGGTGTTATCCCATCAGGTCCTGCTGCTTTTCCGTTTCTTAGAAACTCTTCTAATCTCTTTACTTAGATTACCACAGGTGATCGGCAGGTCCTCTTCTGCTAGGGGATGTCTGGTGGGTTGTCTGGTGCTGGTCTGTTCAAAGGCTCTTCAAAGTATTGTACCCTTCTTTTCTTTTGTTCTTCAAGGTAAGTTATCTTTTCCTCAAGTTTATTTTTGATTGGTCTACCTTGTTATTGATACTTTCTCCATAGTTTCTAGGAAGCCTCATAGAGACCTTTCATATTTTCCTTTCCTGCAACCTCTTCCGCTTCTTCACCCAGACAATCAACGTAACGTCTTTTATCCAGCTTGATGCTATTTTTAACCTCCTTGTTGCTCTCTAAATACTTTTTCTGTGATGTGATTTTTGTGGCTATCGTTTTACTATTTAATAAGATCATTTTCTTATTTCGCATCTTCTCGATCTAAGTGATTGTTTCTGCTGTTATCTATTTTTCCTGCTGCCGTTTCTTCATTTTTAGCACTCCTTCGCATGCAGTTGCCCATGTACTTTGTACTTGTCCCCATTTATTTTCAGTGCTAGCCCTTTCATCTAGCTGCTCCAGCACTTGATATTTATTCCTGAGTGGTATACCTTTCTCTCATCATCTTCTTTCAGGTATTGTACACAGTTCTGTGGTCTGCTGACTTGCATCATTCTGTTTATCCTTAACTTCAGCTGTACCTTCGCAATCACTAACAAGTGTATGTGACCACATCTGCCCCACTCCCCCCTCCTCCCCCGCCATGTAGACACTGACATCTAATAATGATTTTCTAAATTTGGAGTTTACCCAGATGGGGGTCAATCTAATTCTTCGTTTTCTGGTCTGAGGATACCCATGTTGCCTTTTGAATGGGTTTGTGTGCAAACACACTTCCTCCTATGACCAATCTATTTCCTGCACCAAAATCTGCAAGCCTCTCTCCGTTGTCGTAAAGGACTCCTAATTCCTTCTCCCTCCATCATAATCTCCCCATATCCCACGTTGTCATGTTCTATTTTTGCGTTGAAGTTTCCATTAGCAGGATAATGTCACTCCTCCCTGTTTCTTTCACGAGTTGCTGTAATCTGCTGTAGAAAACCTCGTTAACTGTTTCTTTGTTTTCATTAGTTGATTTATATTCCTGAATTATATTTAGTTTAACCTTCTTGTTCCTTGTTCTAAATGTAGCCCTCAACAGTCGTGAACCGGCTCAATGCGCGTATTTTGGGCTTCCGCTGAGAGATAAGGTCCACTCCCTCTTGTGTTTGGTGCGTTTTTCTTTTCCTCATGTCCTGAGTATAGCACAGTATCCACTGTTGCCAGTAGTACCGTCCCTGACTGAGTCCATCTATTCTCACTCAGCCCAAAGATACTAATGCCATGTCGCTCCCTCTCTTTCACCGTCTGCACTGTCTTCCCCCCCTCCCACCTGGTTCTAACATTCCAGGTGTTGAGTCTAGAAGGTTTTATTGTCGAAAGGCAGTCCATCTTCCATTCGGGTTTGACTGAGACGCGTTATAGGCCCTGCCGAGGGGACCTTTCCCTTCAAGAACGGCTTTTGGTTTGTTTTGGTTGTTGTTTTTATAGCAATTGTTTTTTGACGAGGTGGGGTAGCTGGCCCCACACTCAACCTTCATCCTTTCTCATCTAGGCTTAGGACTGGCCATGGCGAAGATCTGATCTTATCCACCCACTTATAACCTTGTCTGCCTCTTGGATGACTGCCTGCCACTCTACCATATCGTATGGTATTCAACAAGAAAGTAGTCTTGTTATATGACCATAATAACGTAACTGTCTAACCCTGATTTCGGTCATTAATTTTCTTTTAACCCCAACTTTTTCAATACCTTCAAATTTGTTTTCTTCTCTTTCCAAGAAATGCGACCCAATCATCATCTATATACCCACATTTCGAAGGCTTCAATTCTCTTTTCCAACTTGTTATTCATTGTCCATGTTTCTGCACCATAAAGTAGTGACGAGTATACATAACACCTGACAATTCTCATTTTCAAAATCGAATTATCTATTTGGGTGTCAGTATGTGTCCCATGTTGTCGAATACCATTTTGTCCATACCTATTCTCTTTCTGATTTCTTTTTCACAGCTGCCTTCTTCAGTACAGTGGATCCTATCCCACTGCAATATTGAAGGCAATGAAGCTGCAGACAAACTAGCAAGGAGTGGAGGAGCATCCCCACAAACAGACCTGAGTATCACATATAATGAGGCCAAGACCATAATTAAAAATCAGGGTAAAACGGGCCGATCAACACTCCGACTTCCGAAAAGAAGACACCTACTATAACTTAACTAGAGAAGAGCAAGTCATCATCTTCAGACTGAGAACTGGGCATAACAGACTAAAGAGTCTTTTTTACAACAAAATGAGGATTGAGACAGTTGACAGGTGCCCATGTGGGGAGCATATCATGACCGTGGAACACATCCTGCAAAGCTGCATGCTCACGCAGGAAAAGAGAGAACAATACTGGCCTCGTGAGACAGATATGAGACAGAAGCTGTATGGAGATGAAAAAGCCTTACAAACAACGGTGTCCTGTGTAAGAGAAACCGGAACCTTGATCTGAGGATGAACGAAGAAGAAGAAGAAGAAGAAGAAGAAGAAGAATATGATCTATATAGGAGAAACTCTGTACCTGTTTAAGTATTTGATCTTTTATTTATATGGTAATACATTTTCTAGAAATGCAAATTTGATTAGTGGCCCCCCAACATGCATGATCACAGATCCCTAGGGGTCAGTGCAGCACATTTTGTAAACCATTGACCTGCAGGTTGAGAGAGAGAGAGAGAGAGAGAGAGAGAGAGAGAGAAAGAGAGAGGGAGAGAAAATACGCCAGAGATCCACTTCACTAGTACTTCATCAATCGTCTGGTGTTGAACCCGTTGGAAAACCTTGGAATCGGACATGAGACGAGGCTGGGAAACGTGGGAGTATGGGGCAGGATCTGTATGTTTGTGTGGGCTTGCTTTGTTTGCGTGGTTGGGGGGGGGGGGGAGGAGAGAAATGAAATCTGCGAGCTGTTAATGATGGCTGAGCGAGAGGAAATGAGTAGAGCAGGGGTGTTCATGAGATTAGCTTTGCTAAATGATATTATGGTTGTTAATATAATATTGACAATGTTATGATGTGATTATCGTTCGTCGTCATTTGGTTGGTTAGTCCAAAGACTGGTTATAAGGTTCATGTACATGTCTCTCAAGTTGACTATATCTTCTGGTTGGTCAGTCCTGTTGCTGGTTGTAAGGTTGTCTGAGCGTGTCTCTCCATTTGACCCTATCCTCTGGCTGGTCAGTCCTAAGACTGGTTGTCAGGTTGTCTGAACGTGTCTCTCCATTTGACTCTATCCTCTGGCTAGTCAGTCCTAAGACTGGCTGTAAGGTTGTCTAAGCATGTCTATCCATTTGACCATATGCTCTGGTTGGTCAGACCTGACGCTTGTTGTAAGGTTGTCTAAGCATGTCTCACCATTTGATCCTTTCCTCTGGCTGGTCAGTCCAAAGACTGGCTGTAAGGTTGTCTGAGTATGTCTCTCAATTTGACCATATCCTCTGCAGCTTTCTAGATTTCAGCATAGATTCGTACTTTAAAGTCTTGGTATGCCAAAGACTTAAAGGCGAGCCTTGGTTTTTTTCCCCTTGCTCTTTTCCTTTGGATCTTACCCTCTAGTCTCTTCTGTAGAAGACCTTCAAGTCCTATATTGTGTCCCAGCCAATTCAATCCACGTTTCTGGTTCATTTTCAATATTTGTTATTCATGCTGGTTGTACACACTCCTGCTCCGCCCTCTCAGGCGGCCATCTCTACTGGACGCGCGAATGATTTTAAACTTTCGTTTTCTGTGCATTGCTGGTTCATAGACTGCACTGTCGTCATTCTTCTTCTTCTTCTTCTTCTTCTTTTTCTCCTTCTTCTTCTTCTTCTTCTTCTTCTTCTTCTTCTTCGTACGCTGTCAGATGTCAACCTGTTTTTTTTCTCGAAAAAAGCAGCGGTCATCCTGAGGCTGTCGACACTGCCATATAGCTTGTCTAGTGTTGCCACTGGTGATGGCCACATGTGCTTTCTCTGGTCCTCGTATGTCGGGCAGTTTTGCAGCAGATGTTCAGCGGTCATTTTCCCGGTACCACACGTGCATTCGTCAGTGCCACCTATCTTCAGTTTATAGTTTATAGATGGTACCTCAGCTATTGTGGCCAGTGCGGAGTCTGAAGACCACGACCTGATCTCTTCTGTTCAACTGGTAATAGGCATCGTTGTTGGTGTAGCCAGTATGTTCTGTTTCCCATTTGGCCATGTATCTAGCTCTAATAAGCCTTTTGGACTCTTCGTAGGTCACACTAGGATCTGGTTGTGGTAGTCTTGCACCTTCTTTTGCCAGTCTGTCTGCCTCCTCGTTGCCTTGGATGTCACAGTGGGATGGATCCCACTGTACCACTACTCTTTTTGTGCGGACTGCTGGCACAGTTGACAGAGTAATTCTCTTAAATCATTATATCGTCATTCAAAAGGCAATCGTTGATTAAACTCTAAATGTCATCTCTATTGCTTACTAATGTTCCTGAGGTCAAGATGTCAGCTCATTCACTCCCGCAAACTTCAGCAGGGCCATGACAGTAGATCCCTACACGTATCCGGATGTTCGAGGCCTTTATGTCAACTATCCACTCGTGACCATTAATTACGCACAATCAGAAGAATGGATTGAGATCCAGAAACGATTGCAGTTCTAATCTTCATCTTCTTCTTCGTTCATTCTTAATCTTCCGCTATCAAGCCCTGAAAAGGGCTTTGCAAATAGCAGGATGTAGTCCGAAGAACGGAATGCGCTGTGTCGTAGTTTACAGATTGACTGCGATATTTGCATCTTTCCGTCGACACATCCGTCTTCAGCAGGGATTGTTGAGTATCGGGTTGCCTTTCCTCTTCGATCACTTCTACTTGGCCAGTCTGCTTAGTTTGCAGCCTGTTGTCTAGGATCACCGTGTGCAGGTGTATAAGGGTCTTGGCAGCTCTAGTTCGCTGGCCCTGGCGCTAGCAGTCAGCTATCGGTCGCTGGCCACTGCAGCTCTAGTTCGCTGGCCCTGGCTCTAGCAGTTAGATATGGGTTGCTGACCGCTGCAGCTCTGGGTAACTGGCTCTGGCGCTAGCAGTCAGCTATGGGTCCCTGACAGCTGCAGCTCTGGTTCGCTGGCCCTAACTCTAGCAGTCAGCTATGGGTCGCTGGCCCTTACTCCAGCAGTCAGAAATGGGACGCTGGCCCTGACTCTAGCAGTCAGCTATGGGTCGCTGACCGCTGCAGCTCTGGGTCGCTGGCTCTGGCGTAAGCAATCAGCTATGGGTCGCTGGCCCTGACTCTAGCAATCAGCTATGGGTCGCTGACTCTGACTCTAGCAGTCAGCTATGGGTCGCTGACCGCTGCAGCTCTGGGTCGCTGGCTCTGGTGCTAGCAGTCAGCTATGGGTCGCTGGCCCTGACTCTAGCAGAGCTTCAGGCCACCTAGAAGTGTTGATGTAGCGCACAAATAAATCGGTACCATTCTCGTCAGTTTTAAGGGGCACACAAAAATGTAATATTTTCCCACGTAAATTTTCCTCGGATCAGATTGCCACAAGCATGTTACGCATCGGCTAAGGATAACACAAGTTAGAAATAACTACCTGTCGAAAACGGATGTGTTGGACCAAAAGGTGCAAATATCACAGACAAGCTGTAAACTATCGACACACCGCATTCCGGATTACATAATGCTACTTGCAAAGTCCTGTTTAGGACTTGGTAGCGGGAGAACAAACGCAGAATAAGAAGAAATAGCGAAAATAGATCAGTTTGACTTTTAGAAAAACTTAAATTTTGGAAGTCGGCCTACAACGATTATATTTAGAAAGGGGCTTAAGAGGCAGCACAGTGATTAAGCCAGCTACTTAGTTGGCTGCTTGCATCGTGTTCACTGGCCACGAGCCTATTCCACCTAGAAGTGGCAGCCCTGGAAACAGGCTGCACTAGTGAAGTCTGGCTAAGAGAATACGGATAGCATTGGAAAGCCAAACCAGGTACCCAAATAAAATGCAAGCTGAAAGGTGCAAATATCACACCCTCGCCGTAAACATCGACACACAAGTCTTTTTCAGGATGAAGAAGAAGAAAAAGGAAGATAAGAAAAAGAAGAAGAAGAAGAAGAAGAAGAAGAAGAGTCTGCAATAGTTGTTCGAAATGATGGCGTTTGACAGGTAGTCGATAATCATTAATTGAGTCCGATGCTCCGCAGGGAGCTGAAGGCTTTTGCTTGATTGATTGAATTATGCACTGCATAACCGTTGGAGAATATTCTTGTTGTTCTTCTTCTTATTCTTCTTCTTCTTATTATTATTATTATTAATATTCTTTTTCTTATGCTTATTCTTATTCTTCTTTTTCTTCTTCTTATTATTAATCCTCTTCTTCTTCTTCTTCTTCTTCGGGGTTCATCCTGAAAAAGACGTTGTGAAGTTGTATAGTTGGTTACAGACATTTGCGCCTCTCGGGCCGACACATTCGATTTGATTTATATGGAACCGGGCTTGCTTTCCCACTGCGATCCGTATCACTTGGCCAGACTACACTAGTGACCTAGTGAATCCATTAAAACTGAGTAGCAGCGTGATAGGTATAGCGGTCATGTCTTCACAGCAAAGGCACATCTTTGATCTTCTTTGTCAGAAAGCTTCAGTGGATTCAGCTTTAAACGGGCACCAGGTCGAAGATGCAGCTGACAGCAGCCAGTGACTCGTATCTGGCTACTTACACATCACGGTAAGTGACCCATAATTGACCATATTCCGACACCTAGGCCCGGTCCTGGGAAACAAACTGCAGCCATGCAGCGTAGCTAAGAGATTTGGGATCAAAAGGAAAGGCAAACCATGTTCCCAAATTTAATGAAATCGTATGTGTTAGGTCGAAAGTGGCAGATATCACAGCCTCTCTGTAAACTTCGACATAACGTCCTACAAACAAACGTATTTTTCAGGTCGAACGCGGAAGAAGAAAAAGATATGGGCCCCTCGTTTTGTGTTACATAAATGAAGACAGAGAGGAAGGAAATTAACACCTCCACAATCCGCCGCCCCCTTCCATCGAAGTTCTACTGTACTTGCAACAGTTACATATATAGTATATCTAATTCTTCTTCTTCTTCTTTGCGTTCGGTTTCGTATGCTCGTTTTATGCCACCAGATGGCCGCCTCCATGAAGTGACACGTCAGTCGCAGGTCCTCAATGGTTCCCCACAGTTTGTCTTGTATGTTTCTCTCCTCGGGCCAGGTCTTTTCACGGGATTCTTGGTGCAGTGGACATGTTTGCAGGATGTGTTCTGGAGTCTGGGGTCCTCTCTGACATGTGCAGTCTGTACTGCTTTCATTTTATGCTTGTGTGCATTTAGTCTGCAATGACCTGTTCTGAGGCGAAAAATTGTGGTATACTGTTTCCTATTCAGTCTATTGATTGGGTCCTGTGGGTATTTACTGTTTGTTCTCTCTATCTACTGTTTATATTTGTTTTGGATGTTTGCCTTGACTTCTGGCAGTGACACTGGGTGGGTGAATTGTTCTCTTTGTCTTCCCTCCCTGGCTAACCTGTCCGACATTCATTCCCAGGTATGCCGCAGTGAGCTGGAATCCACTGGAGGGTGATTTTATAGTGGTCTGAGAGTTTGTTTAGCTGGCATATCAGTTCCCTTTCCATACTATTTCGTGGTCCTCTTTGTGTGGCCTGCAACATTTCCATGCAGTCGCACAAAAATACTATTATGTTATCCCTTAACCCCTTTTCATCCAATAGTTTGACTGCTTCAATTATTGCCTGTTGCTCTGTTCTTTAATCTGTCGAGGTCTCCCTGGCAGCACTTGCTTTTTCTATAACGGTTCCATCCTGTACAAATATGAGGATAGGCGTTTCCAATATGCTTTAGAGTTTTTTCTCTCAATGCATGGTCTGATTCTTCCACCTTTCTGTTGATACCTGGTATTTTCGCTTCCACAGTGAAGTTGGGCTGTTGGTCTGTATTTTCATCTACTTGTATCATTTCCCATGTCGTTGGACATTTTGATATGACGTCACTGTTCCTGGCTGTAAGGGCTTTTGATAGATGATTGAAGCTTGTTCTTTTTATGCGGTTTATTGTTAATTCATTAGCTTTTCCCTGCATTGGATGTTTATTCACACGCTTGTATTTTTCTGTCAGGTTTAGTAATTTTCCTTCTCTGCGCTCACCGAGGCTCTGGAGGCCTGCTACCGCTTTGAGTTCTCTAATTGGGGTGCCTCGCAGACCTCCGGTAATAATTCTGAGTCCGGGATTCTGTGCCTTGTCTAGTTTCTGTAGGTTGGTCTTTGCCGCTGTTGCATAGGCACCCATGCCATATTCCAGTGTTGGCCGCACGTATCCAGTGTAGACCTGTCTGACTGTGTTTGCATCTGCGCCCCAGTTTGTCCCTGCCAGTTTTTTCACCAGCCTTAGTCTGAGTGTGGCTTTATTTTGAGTATCCTCTATGTGTGGGCCCCATGTTAATCTTTTGTTATATCTATTTCCTAGGTATGTAGGATTGTTTTCTCTAGGAAGTAGGCTATTTTCTAAATACAAATTGACCTGCTCTGGCTTTGTAGAGAGCGAGAAGAGTGTTGAGAGGGTCTTGCTTCTGTTTATTGTGACACCCCATGAGTCTGCCCATTTCTTTACTGCATTAATTGCTTCCTGCATTCTTGCTTTTGCTGTTCCAATGTTTTCTACCTGGGTCCATATGGCCAGGTCGTTTGCATGGAGTGACTTGTGGATGTGTGGTCTGAACTGGTTTGGCAGATCATTAATGAAGAAGATAAACAAGGTAGGGGATAGTGATTCTCCCTGGGGAACCCCCTCATGCAGTTTGACCATTTTGCTCCTGTGTTCTTCCAGCTTGACTCTCGCACATCGTTAGTGGAGGTAGTCTTTGATCCAGTCAAGCATTTTCCCCCTTATTCCGCAGCCCGCTAAATTTAGCATTAGTCCTTTCTTCCAGACTTTGTCAAAAGCTTTAGTCAGATCAAAGAAGGTGGCCAATAGTTTGCATTTCTTCTGAAAGGCATCTTCGATTTCTTGGGTCAGATAAGCAGTCTGGTCGTCTGTACTCCTGTATTTTCTATAGCCAGACAGGATTTTGTTTTTCTCAAGGAAAGTTAGCATCCTATTGTTCACTAGCCTTTCCATTGTCTTTCCCAGACAACTTAGGAGGATGATTGGTCGGTAGCTTGTTTGGTTTTCTTTTGGTTTTCCCTTCTTGAGGATTGGCATTATTTTTGCCTCCTTCCATTATTTTGGGAACAATCCTTGAGTTCGACGATTGGTTTATCAGGTCCAGGAATCGCTGTCTGACTATTGGTCCCAAGTGTGAAATCATTTCATTTGTTATTGCGTCGGGCCAAGGTGCCTATTTCATCTTAAGTTTTCTTATTGCCCAATTCTTCTTCTTCGTACGCTATCAGACGTCAACCTGTATTTTTTCGAAAAAAGCAGCGGTTATCCTGAGGCTGTCAACACTGCCATAGAGCTTGTCTAGTGTTGCCACTGGTGATGGCCACATCTGCTTTCTCTGATCCTCGTATGTTGGGCAGTTTTGCAGCAAATGTTCAGCGGTCATTTTCCCGGTACCACACATGCATTCGTCAGTGCCAACTATCTTCCTTTTGTTGAATAGGTGGTACCTGTCTATTGTGGCCTGTGCGGAGTCTGAAGACCACGACCTGCTCTCTTCTGTTCAACTGGTAATAGGCATCATTTTTTGTGTAATTGCCCAATTCAATTCTTGGATACTGAAAAGCTTGTTTATTTCATGCTCATTGTTTTCTTTTCCTTTTCCGTCTCTTTTTTAGTTCATTTTCCACCTCTCTAACTCTTACTTTGGACATGTTTATTTTGGTGTCTTCTGCAAAATCCGCAGTAAAGAGATTGGCTGCTTGTTTTCCTGTATATGTCTCGCCACTCTCTTCAAGTTTTCCTGTATATGTCTCGCCACTCTCTTGAAGTACCGTTTTTTGCATGGCTGATGGTGTTCTCCTCATTTAGGCTCCTCACCAGACTCCAAAGTTTTGTGGTGTCTTTCTCCATATTGAGGGATGCGGTTTTGTCCTGCCAACCTTTTCTGACACACGCGAGTTTTTCCTTCTTGTATTTAGCTTGCTGTTTGTTGTGTTCTGTGATGTTAAAGTCTGATGGATCTTGCTCCATAGTGGTTTTTTGCTTTGGTAGCCCTGTCATGCAGTTCTTGTAGCTCCCTGGTCCAGAAAGGTTTATAATTCTGTCTCGTGGTATTGATTTTTCCGCTGCCTCTGTTATGATGTTTGTATGTGTTGCAGCGTTTCGTCTTACATTGATTGATGTGAAAGGTGTTTTTAATTTGTCTTCAGTTAAGTGCTTGTAGAGGTTCCAGTCTGCTCTTTTATAATTCCAGCTGGCTGTCTTCTTTCTGTTTATGGGTAGTTCTAAATCCTCTATTGTGATCATGACTGGTTTGTGATCACTTCCTCCAAGCTGCCTCATTACCTCTCTTTTTGTGCGCCTCTGGATGTTCTCAGTTTCCATTGCCAGGTCATGCGTGCTCTGTGTTCTCCAGGTCAGGCGTGCTCTGTGTTCTCCAGCATCTTGAGTGAAGGGTTGGCTCTGTGTCTGGTCCGTTTATTAGAATGAGAAGCACATGGATAGATGAACATGCTGGAACGAATCGCTAGATACTGTAAATATCTTCTTTTTCAGGTCTGTAAACTGTGGTTAGCCGTGGTCTTTGTGTATGCTAAAGACAAGAATAGAACCACTGCACTGCAGAGAGTATGTCGTGAGGCGACTAACTGACTGATATGATATAACACCGGCCGTGGTTAGGTGGTTTATTAAGAGCGGCATAGATGTCACCTAACAGGGAGCGGGTCTACTCTGATCTAGTGTTTGAGTCTTTTAAGATGGACTCGCGCATCTGTTATCCCCAATCCAAGAAACTGGTTGTATACAGACTGCAGAGTTTTCTAAACCAGTATAAAGAAGTTGTTAAGTTCAGTTCTTCATCGTCTGCCTCTTCTTATTCAATCTCTTTTTCTTCTTCTTCTTCGTCTTCTTCTTCTTCTTCTTCTCCTCCTCCTTTTGCGGATGTGTAGGGCCGAAAGACGTAGATATCGCTACCTCGCTGTTAAAAACGACATAACATCACAACGACTTTTTTCAGAATAAACGCCGAAGAAGAAGAAGAAGAAGAAGAAGAAGAAGAAGAAGAAGAAGAAGAAGAAGAAGAAGAAGAAGAAGAAGAAGAAGAAGAAGAAGAACAATACTCTTCAAGAGTTGTAAAGTACATAACTGAATAAATGAATCAACAGCCTTCAACTCCATGCGGAGCATATATCCTAAACAAAACTTGTCGTCTTCCTGCAACGCATCATCATTTCCAGCACAATTATTTGAGACTTTCTCCATCTTCTTAATAATCTTTTTCTCTTTTTCCTCCTCTTGATCTTCCTCGTTGTTGTTGCTTTTTTTCTTCTGCGGTAGTCCTAAAATGGACATTTGTTATTCTGTCGTAGTTTCAACCACTTTACCTAAACATGAGGTGAGCGATACAGGTCATAACTTCGAGGTGTTCCTGGTTGTTTCCCTTTCTTCAGTATGGGTTTGGTAGTTGCTGATAGCCATATTGTTGTCAACTGTCCTTCGTCCCATGTTCTGTGGTAGTTAAAGGCGAGGCTGCGATATATGTGCGGTTCCGGACCTTTCCATCAGGTTTTTGTTGACATTTTTATGTACCTGGCTTATCTTCCCACTGTCGTCTCTATTTTCTTGGCAAGACAACAATTGTGCAGCCTGTTTTCAGGGCCGCACCGTGAGGATAATGATGATGTTGCCGTTTATGATAGTGATGATTATAACGATGGTGATGATGGTGGGGATAATGGTGGTGATGATGGGGATGGTGGTGATGATGGGGATGGTGGTGATGCTGGGGATGATGGTGATGGGGGGGGGGGATGATGGTGATGGTGGGGATGATGGTGATGGTGGGGATGATGGTGATGGTGGTTATGCTGGGGATGATGGTGATGGTGGGGATGATGGTGATGGTGGGGATGATGGTGATGGTGGGGATGATGGTGATGGTGGGGATGATGGTGATGGTGGGGATGATGGTGATGGTGGGGATGATGGTGATGGTGGGGATGATGGTGATGGTGGGGATGATGGTGATGGTTGAGACCATCGAAGAACATCTTTTGTCCGCCTTGATGCTTTTTTTAACCTCCTTGTGTACACAAACGACTTACCAGATATCATAACCTGTCAATAGTCACTCTTTGCGAATGACCTGGTCATTTGGTGAAAAGGAAAACATTAAAAACCCATCACCAAAAATATGAACATGAATCTGACAACCATCTCTACACATTGACAGATTTTGGAAGCTTGAAATTAATGTAGAGAAAACTGTGTTCAGCATGTCCAGCTTAAATAAAAGGATTAAAGAGAAAAATATCGATGTCAAAATGAACGGAGTGAAATTAACCTATGACAAAACCCCAAGCTTGACCGTAGACCCACTATGAAACCCCATTTAGACAAGCTGATTGAAAAAGACATCCACAAGGCTCAGACTCATCAAGCACTTCTCTACTTGTGGATGGGGATGGGGGGGGGGGGGGTGGGTGGGGGGAGGGGAGATCAAGATTCACTACACCAGTTATACATTGGATATGTCCGTTCAATGATTGGCTATTCACTCCCCATCCAAACCAGAAGCTTAACAGAGTACAACATCACGTTCTGTGGTTTATAAGTGGTGCCATGAAAACAACGCCTACAGATGCATGGGAAATTAACTCTAACATCCAATCTCTGAACCTAAGACGAGAACGTTCTGTCGCAAAAGTGCGGAAAAGACACTTAAGAATGGACACTACGGAGGAGAATAGGAAAATGGTAGAACATTGGCACCAAAAGCATGGAATAAAAAGACATCTTTCCTAAAAGAGGCGCAAGATAATATCGATAAACACCACATGCGAGAGGGTAGAAGACTTATGGCGGTCATCAGTAATGAACCACCTTGCTGGCAGGGGACGACCCCCACAGTAAGAACTGTACTATCCGACCCCTCTGCGGAGCACCCTACCATCTGTGCTGATAACTATCGCTTAGGAAATTATAGACTCACACCCACAAAACATTCAAGTATATACAAATGGATCTTCCACCGGGGCTACCACCAACGCTGGATATGGAGCTGTTATTTAAATACTATAGCCTGCATCAAGAAGACCACCCCCACATATTTGACCATTGTGAAGAGACATGTCCCAATTACGAAGCAGAAATAATAGCAGTAGAAAAAGCTTTGTGCCGAATAATCTCAGATGTTGAAAGCGGCACTATACAGCCTGAGGAGATCGTTGTTTTCTCAGACTCAAAGTCTGTGCTACAAGCCTTGGAAAAATGAATGTCTCCAGATGTTAATAATATCTGCAAATTAATTGGCCAATTGCCCGCCTCTTATGGAGCGGAAGTAGTGCTCCTGTGGATACCTGGCCATGTCGGAGTCCCAGGAAATGAGAAGGCCGATGAGCTGGTCAGTAGTGGAGCAATACTACCACAGCCACTACCTAGTATCATACTACAAACC
The DNA here is from genome assembly GCA_036924085.1 of Ariolimax columbianus. Classification (NCBI taxonomy): domain Eukaryota; kingdom Metazoa; phylum Mollusca; class Gastropoda; order Stylommatophora; family Arionidae; genus Ariolimax; species Ariolimax columbianus. The sequence continues at coordinate 29,438,546 of JAVGWX010000008.1, forward strand.
TGCAAGCAAATCCTGGAAAATAACTATAGACAGGAGTGGCAAGATTAGTAGGCCACGTCCCAGATAAAGTGAGTATATTTCAAAAACCAAGCAAAACCAGATTCCCTTGACCCAGCCGAGATACTGAAACGAAGAGACCATAGTTTGATCTTCAAGCCGAGAACAGCCCATGTCTCTCTCAACAAACATCTGAATAGATTAGACCCACTACGTGAACCAAACTGCAGATTCTGCCATGACCACAAGGAGTCAGTTGAGCACCTCCTGACTGTGCCCAAGGCTGGACGATCTCCGGAACCTGCTGCTACCACCACACCCCACCATACACACCACGCTATACACATCACTACATCAATTGAGGAGGACGTGTGCTTTTGTTCGGGAGGGTGTAGGGAGCTACAAACTGACAGCTAAAGGGATTATATCCTCATCATCATCATCATCGCATCATCATCATCATCATCATCATCATAACCTCCTTGTTGCTCCATACGTACTCTTTCTGTGATGTGCTTTTTGCAGCTCTCGTGTTACTATTTAGTGAGGCTATTTTCTTATTTCGCCCATTCTCGATCGTGTGATTGTTTCTGCTGTTATACAATCTTTATGCTGCCGTTTCTTCATTCCTAGCACTTCCTCGCATGCAGTTTTTCATGTACTTTGTACTTGTTCCCATTTATCCTCAATGCTGGCCCCTTCATCTAGCTGCGCCAGTGCTGGCCCCTTCATCTAGCTGCTCCAGTGCTGGCCCCTTCATCTAGCTGCTCCAGTGCTGGTCCCTTCATCTAGCTGCGCCAGTGCTGGCCCCTTCATCTAGCTGCTCCAGTGCTGGCCCCTTTATCTAGCTGCTCCAGTGCTGGCCCCTTCATCTAGCTGCTCCAGTGCTGGTCCCTTCATATAGCTGCTCCAGTGCTGGCCCCTTCATCTAGCTGCGCCAGTGCTGGCCCCTTTATCTAGCTGCTCCAGTGTTTGATATTTATTCCTGAGTTTTATACGGATCTCGTTTTACTAAGACCACATCTGACCTCCTGTAGACCATGCCATCTAATAATGATCGTCTAAATTTGGAGATGTGGTCAATCTGATTCTTTGTTTTCTGGTCTGAGGATACCGATGTTGCCTTCCGAATGGCTATGTAAGCAAACATACCTCCTTCTATGACCAATTTTATTTTCTTCACAAAAATCTGCAAACAGAGATCAGTGGTCCGATCTCAGTACCCAGAGATCAGGGGACCGATCTCACTACCCAGAGATCAAGGGTCCGATCTCACTTCCCAGAGATCAGGGGTCCGATCTCACTTCCCAGAGATCAGGGGTCCGATCTCACTTCCCAGAGATCGGGGGTCCGATCTCACTTCCAAAAGATCAGGGGTCTGATCACACCACCAAGAGATCAGGGGAATTTTTACCAGAAGATTCTGATTCGATAGATTCGATAGATTAGATAGATTAGACAGACAGACAGACAGACACACACCCACACACACACACACACACACACACACACACACACACACACATGCATACATACATACACACATACATACATACATACATACATACATACATACATACATACATACATACATACATACATACATACATACATACATGCATACAAACATACATACATACATACATACATACACATACAGCGATGATTAAATAATGCATTAAATAGGTTTCTGTAGCATCCACTATGTACATGTCATTGGAAGGACCTCTATTTTGTAAGCGTTTCAATTATTAACCTCATTCTGTCAGTAGAGCTAAATAAACATATTCACAGTGCCCTTTTGTATCGTATTCTATAGCACGTGGTACGACAACGCCTGGGATCTTCCAAAGTCTTACACCTTTTTGTGGAAAGTGTATACAAGGGCACGGAGAACGTGACGTAGTGTAATGCTTGTACTGGAACATATGATATCATGCCTTGTGTGCCAGATGCAGATATTATAATATACCTGGAATATCACATGTCCCTGGTATGTGACATGCCTACCATGTCAACGGAGAATTATGGTTAGATTCTGGTTATGAAGCTTGAGAAATGGCTACTATATGAAAATAAGGCAGGGACTGTGCAACTTACTTACTTCCGACAAGCGGAGGTAGTGATGTTAAGTAACAAAACTTTCGAGTTAATGTAACTTGAACGAGTCCACTTTATTATGAGTTTTTATTCTTCTTCGTTATCTTAGTTCGTTCTCAAACTCTCCCTACCAAGCCAGGAAAATGGCTTTTTAGGTAGCAGAATGTTGTTCACAGAGTGGATTGTGTTGTGTCATAGTTTGCAGCTTGACTGCGATATTTGCACTTTTGAGTCTGGCAAATCCGACATCCGGGTTATACTTCCCTCATCGATTCGTATCGAGAGATGGCGCGAGAGGTAACTTTGGAATAAACCTGCCCACGGACATCATCTACCATACACAACATGGAAGTCGCTGAACAGACTACGAACTGGTGAATCCCGGTACAACAAGAATATCAAACGATGAGGATACAGAGATGATGACACGTGTGACTTGACTGTAGCACAATACACGACCATCTGATGACCTGCCCCAACCTCCAGGAAACAGGCAATATGTGCCACATGCTGGAGGCAACGGACATATGGCAATCCATGTCAGACTACGAGGTGAGGGTCTTAGTATATTTTGCCTGACTCTGACTAATATGACTGATCAGTATATATGCTGTTTCAAAGGTTTTATCTGTTGTTTCAAAGGTTTCATCTGTTGTTTCAAAGGTTTCATCTGTTGTTTCAAAGGTTGTATCTGCTGTTTCAAAGGTTTTATCTGTTGTTTCAAAGGTTTCATCTGTTGTTTCAAAGTTTTATCTGCTGTTTCAAAGGTTGTATCTGCTGTTTCAAAGGTTTTATCTGTTGTTTCAAAGGTATTATCTGTTGTTTTAAAGTTTTATCTGTTGTTTCAAAGTTTTTATCTGCTGTTTCAAAGGTTTTATCTGTTGTTTCAAAGTTGTATCTGTTGTTTCAAAGGTTTTATCTGCTGTTTCAAAGGTTTTATCTGTTGTTCCAAAGGTTTTATCTGTTGTTTCAAAGATTGTTGTTAACTCCTTTCCCATAGGTCTTCCTTCCTCACAGGGCACCATTCTTGTCAGATTATATCCATTATCCCCAGTAGACACCTTGATGAGGTCTTTATAGATCATAGAATGGAAATCAGCGAAGATCCAAGTTATGACGGTCGCAAGAAAAGAAAGAAAGACAATAATATTCATTGCAAAATCAACGAGTTAAACAGGTAAACAATTTCATATACCTGGGTAACACGGAGATCTTATGAAACAAGTAGGCACATCACCAGTGCTAGAACTCGTCAAGAGACAGCAAACCAAATGGTTCGGCCACGTGACAAGCCAAACACCAGATAGTATCCCCATTATGTATGCTATACAAATACAATGGATACAAAGTCAAGTGGTTACCACTTTAAAGATGGATAGCAGAAATAACAGAAGCAGTAAAGCTCCCCATGTACGAGGTATATTCTATGGTCTGGTCTAGAAACTTCCTCATAACCTGTCGCTGAAAGGCCCAAACAGGACAAAAAACGAAAAGAAAGAAGTTCTCTGTATTTCTGCTCCGTACTAAACTTCAGATTGGTTTGCAGTTCAAAAGGGAGTAAGACAGGGATGTATCCTCTTACCTTATTTATCCAACATATATGTGGAATGCATAATGAGAAATGATCGAGAAGACGAGAACATAGAAAGTTTCGACCCATTTACGATTGGCGGGTACGAGATTCCAGAGTTACGCTTCGCAGACGACACAGTGATACTATCAAGAAGTGCAGAAGGGCCAGAGCAGCTAATTTCAGCCGTAAATGGACACAGTAGATCAAAATCTGTTTTTAAACATTCATAAAACAAAGATAATGACCACCGACAAAACTCAATGTCAGCATAAATTTACAGTGGGTGGTGAGGAAATAGATCAGGTCACGCATTTTGAATATCTGGGCTCCAGAATTGACAAAAATGACGACTGCTCGAAAGAAATCAGAAGAACACTTGCCATGGCGATACAGAGACTGAACAGCCTGAAGAAATTATGGCAGAGCACCAACAAAATGATAAAAGTAAAAGTCTTGAGAGCCTGTGTTTTTCCTGTGGCAGCTTATGGCTACGAATCATGGACGATTACCAAAACTTCCAGACAAAGAATCGAATCCTTCGAGTCAAAATGTTACAGAAAGATCACCAGAATACACTGGACAGAGAAAAAGACAAATGTAGACATTCGGCAATAGTTGAGCATAGAGGAGAACTGGTTTATCAATTCCATTTTGGCTAGAAAATGCAAATTCTTTGGTCACATCAAGAGACACAACGGTCTTGAGAGAACAGTGATATGGAAGGTATGGTGCCAGGCAAAAGAGGAAGGGGTAGACCAAGAAGACGATGGCACCAAGATATCCAGGAATGCCAGGGTATGACTGTGGCGGAGGCTGGGGTTTTGGCAAGGGATCGAGTTTCTTTCAGACAAACTGTGAAGGGGAATACGTTTTTTAAAGGACATGCTACATGACAGGAGTACTGACTTGACATTGGAATTAAACAATCTGTTTAGTCTTTATTACCTTGGATTTTCATATATTAATCAGTAACATGAATGCTGTCGTTCCCTTTCCAATTCATGCCCTTTCATTTGCCTCTGTGCACCATATAATTTTAAGAGCCATATTAAAGTAACTCGCTCGCTAGATGTTAAAAAATCCTCCCAGAGGACTCCCTACCCTGGGTCCCTCCACCCTTCAAACCACGGCTGATGTTAAAATTTCTGCATGTGCGTCGAACATTTGTCAATTGTAGTGTATTCATGCAGCGGTGTTATTCATTGATTGAGCTCCATATATCCCAACAATCCATATTGAATGAATGCCCGAGCAAAGGTTGTTGTGGAGGTTAAAATGTTAGCTCTGACATTAACGGTACATGATCAGGTCAGTAGATCCATAAACATCTCGAGGTGTGAAGCCTCCGTCCTCGCAAACCAGCGGATGTCATATCTTATTATTTTTGTGTCTTGTAAATCATGAATTAAGATAAGTGCCCGTCCTGTCTCCATCTCCTTTCCCTTCTTCGTCTTCTTACTTTTCTTGTACTTCTTCTTCTTCTTCTTCTTCTTCTTCTTCTTCTTCTTCTTCTTCTTCTTCTTCTACTACTACTACTACTTCTTCTTCTTCTTATTCTTCTTCCTGTTCTTCATCTTCATCTTCTACCTCAATTTTTTTTCTTTCTCTTCTTAATTGTCTTCTTTCTTTCTCTACTCCCTCTTCTTCTTCTGCTTGTCTTGATATTTTTCTTGTTCGTTTTCTTCTTTTCTTCCTCTTCTACTTCTTCTCCTGTCTCGTTCTTCTTTTTCTTATTCTTCTTCTGTCTTGTTCTTCTTTTTCTTATTCTTCTTCTGTCTTGTTCTTCTTTTTCTTATTCTTCTTCTGTCTTGTTCTTCTTTTTCTTATTCTTCTTCTGTCTTGTTTTTCTTTTTTTTTTTTCTTTTGCTTCTTTTCTTCTTTGTATTCTTCTATCTTCTTCTTTTTCTTCTTCATCCTCTTCTTCTTCTTCTTCTTTTCCATCCTCTTCTTCTTCTTCTTCTGTTTCATCTGCTTTTTACAAAGTATTTTTGCTTTTGCATTGTTGTAAACTAAGGCAGTGTACATTCTGTTATATTTTGTTTTAAGTGCGAAGTGTATCCGGCTCCAGGAAGCATTCTATAGCTTTCCTTCCAACAACAGTAAGACCTTGCTGTTTCAAAAATCCGAAGTCTAAATGCTTTGGTTATGACCCGTGTCACTAATCACTTTGTCACGTAGTCATGCAGATGTGCAGTTTAACCTCGATAGAACAAGTCTTGTTCTGGTAAATTAAAGGCAGTTCGGAAATTCGCTCAGAAGAATAAAATACAGAACTGAGCCATGTGACAGCATGTATATAGTTCCCTTACAGAATTAAGATAACAATAAAAATATTTCTTTTTAATAGGCAGGGGTTTTTCAAGGACATATACGCACCGAAATGTTCATTAACCTCATCTATCTATCTATCTATCTATCTATCTATCTATCTATCTATCTATCTATCTATCTATCTATCTATCTATCTATCTATCTATCTATCTATCTATATATCTATCTATCTATCTATCTATCTATCTATCTATCTATCTATATATCTATCT